>CAXITT010000079.1:897829-912968 GCA_964033795.1 Lymnaea stagnalis
GGGGGGGGGGGGGGGGGGGGGGGGCGCACTTGACGTTTCCCGGAAGGGGATGAGCAAGAGCGCCCCCATGTACGACTGAAAGAATCCCAGCTCTGCACGACCCTGAATTTTAAATGTATTAAAATTCTAAAGCCCAATACCTTTTACCACATATAAGTGTGCAGTGACGTATCATGGGGGAAGGGGTGTAGCCAATATTGGGATTCTTAAATGTGCAATGACAATTAATAAGGCACAGGGACAAACTTACAAAAAGATATGCCACTATCTACCAAAACTGGCCTTCAGTCACGGACAGTTGTATGTAGCTCTCTCTAGAGTTCCATCTTTTCACGCAATCACAGTTGTATCCTCAAACCCACCCCATTTGGACAACTTTGCCTTTCACGAAGTCTCACTCATCTAGGACTATGAGCAATTCTGCGACGTATGCTAGGTCGCGGGTCGACTAGTTGTTTTATATTTTTAAAAATAATTTGATGTTATCTCCGTACATTGAAAGATAATGGTAAATTATTTGAACATTAATAAAATCTATACTTAAGCTGAAATCTGTCACATAATTTTATTTTGAGATATTGATATCAAAATTAATCAATTGCTACTACTATTAATTTATTCAAACATTCCCACTCGAATCTACATTCTGATAAATGTTGTACCCGGTAAACCCTTTTCTTGGTCCTTGGGTCATGCAATTATCCGAAAATAAACCTTATTCGACATCAGTCAGTTTCATCAATTATACTTAGTATAGGAATAGGATGTTTACATTTACATGTAGGCCTACAGTACCGTACCGAGTACCACATTTCAATTCAGTTACCGAATAGTCTTTGCACTCTGTCATTAAGGTCAAGTAGAAGAATTGAAATACCGGTAGTCTCAACAATGCTATTCTGTTGTTTTGTGTGTTGCTCTTTTTGTTTTTATCTACATGAGACTTGATCCAATCCATGTCTTTAAGAATGGATTCATCGTTTGTGCTACATTAGGTACATATTCCGAGTCTGTCATATTAACAGAATACACCTCCCCTTGTTACAGCATGTCCAAATAAGACTTAAAAAAGGCTATCATACAGCTGAGTTCTAACAACAACCACATCACAATCAAGACCCACTCATTTTGGCAAGACAGCGGAGGGGGAGGACTAACTTTTTTATTTATCATGAGTAAAGTAGAAGGTAATCAAGAAATGTGATCAGACGTAAAATAAAAAAAAATAAGAGTTGGGAAAAAGAAAGAAAGACAGAGAGAAAGGGTAGAAAGAAGAGAATATATAATTCACATAAAGATTCCTAAACATATATTTACGTATATAATTATATACGTATCATACTAATAAATAAGTAATAATAATACTATACTGTGCTCAGCACTGAAAGTGGATTATCCAAATTTCATATTTCTAGACATTTTTAAAGAATATACAGAATAGAGAAACAGTAATTACCGATACCGGTATTTCCTTTATTGGGATTTTAATTTCTATGGTTCAAAATGTTTTTGAACAAAACAGGCTCACACGTTAAAGAAGCATTTTTGACCATATATATTTTTTTTATTGACACAGTTAAATCTATACAGAATAACTTAGGTTTTATTTATGTTTATTACTGGCTTCAACTGCACTGGGCTTTTTTTTCAAAAGTTTGTACAACACATATCCTCCAAATAGAGAACCATATGTGGCCATCACCCACTGAAAACAATAAAGAATACGCAGTAAATATCAACACATTAAAATGATTAAATCATTTATTGAAATAAAGTGATTCAAAGAATATAAAGGAAGATTTGGTTTATGTACCTGTATTTTTAATGATTATGAGGGAAAGATATCAACATTGCTAAGTTAAAAATGTTTTAGCATAATAATTTTTACAAATTTTTCAGCATCTCACGAAAGGTTTGTTTAAAAGTTTGTTTATAGTTATAAATGTAATGAATAGTAGATTAAATATTTTAAATAAGCCAGAGCCTGAAGGCTAAAGGTTATAGTGGTTTAATTAAAAAAAAAAAAGAAAGATCTTTAAAAAAAAAAAGAATCCTTAACAAATATGTTTATTTACATTTAGTCTTCCTATTAGGGTATAAGTGTTGAAATACTTATGAATAACTTTGAGATTCAGTTCTGATTATGGAACAAAATCAACAGCCATAAGGTTTGTTTAAAAGTTTGTTTATAGTTATAAAAGTAATGAATAGTAGATTAAATATTTTAAATAAGCCAGAGCCTGAAGGCTAAAGGTTATAGTGGTTTAATTAAAAAAAAAAAGAAAGATCTTTAAAAAAAAAAAAGAATCCTTAACAAATATGTTTATTTACATTTAGTCTTCCTCTTAGGGTATAAGTGTTGAAATACTTCTGAAGACCTTTGAGATTCAGTTCTGATTCTGGAACAAAGTCACCAGCCATGTTGGTACTCAATTACAATTTCTGTAAAGAAACAACAAAGAACAGAATATAATTGGAAAGAAAAGATATTTAAAATTTTTGGAAAGAATATACTTATTGCTGGGTGTGGGGTTTGTCCAGGACTAGAAGATTTTAGGGGAAGTACTTATACTTTTTGTCTGAAGCAACATATTTTAACTTATAGAATACTTATACTTATAGCATAATTATAACTCATATGGATGGCAAAAAAAGCAATGTAGTATTTAAAAATTAATTACTTTTTTTCACAAACATTCATATACTGTTATTTGAAGAATATATGTAGTTAATATTCGCAAATGTTTTTGTTTGTTAATCAATACTGTTGCTATTGCCACCCGAGGCCTTAGTGGGGTAAGTTTCCAATATAAATGATTAACACTTATGAACAGCTTAACAAGCGTTGGAAATATTTCATCACATAATTCCGTAGTAGTAGTTTCAGATGATTTGAGTTCAGTAAAGATTACGTATGCCTACAGAAGGCACTTTGATAAAAAATATATAAATACTACTGTCACAGATGAGATGGTATTATGAGGTAATGGCCGTACTTATGGTCATGTACCACGTGGTTTTGGTGGTGTTATGAATAGTACTGGGCCGTTCCTCTCTGTGATGGTTCACTAATCCAGGCGTTGAGAAGTACGACCAAGAGAACACAGAACACGAATGAATGAATAAACAACTCCTCATTAACAGTTATAAGTAAAAGATGTATTGATCACTATAATAAGATTGTAATGTCTCCTTTCTAACTGTTAACACTTCGCTATCTATCCCTAATTCTATCTCTGACTACGGCTAGTAATACTACGTCTGTTACAACAGAACGACCGTCCACGAATCTCTCCCTCTCCTTATGCCACGAAGAGTTCTATGTTATATACCATTCTCTACCTCCCTAGGTGGTCCAGGAATGCTGGCAATTAACCCATCTATACCCCCCTCATTTCCGGTCAATTAGGAACTTCCGTCGTCAACCAGTTACAACAGAACGACCGTCCACGAATCTCTCCCTCTCCTTATGCCACGAAGAGTTCTATGTTATATACCATTCTCTACCTCCCTAGGTGGTCCAGGAATGCTGGCAATTAACCCATCTATACCCCCTCATTTCCGGTCAATTAGGAACTTCCGTCGTCAACCCCAAAGTTGTCACACGAAGTCTGGGAAATCCGAGACATAATGTTATGGAAAGAAGCATCCCCTTAATCTAAAAGATACGAGAATGTATTAGCCTTACCCCCAGCGCCCAACAGTTCCCTCCCTAAGATCACAGCAATTTCCGTTCATCCCATAAGTTATCTGAAGAACAATGGAGCTCTGTTGTTAACCCCCGACCCAGTCATTTGTGACAACTACAATACTATATAAATACTGGAAAATAGATTACAAAAAAACCAAGATCAACTTTCTAGGCTCTAGCTCAAGTGGTTCAAAAGTTATGAATTTTTTAATTGATCTCAAAACCACTTTTTCACTAAGGGGTTTTCCTCCACATTTCGTGACCCTCATTTTGCCTTTTTTAATACGCATATAACTTTATTATAAAATGAGACAAAAATATAATATTTACAGGGAACATAGTTAAACAAGAGTACTTCAAAATAAAGCCACAAAATATAAATAAGTTAGTTTTTTTTAATATTCCACAAATTTAAAAAAAAT
The DNA here is from genome assembly GCA_964033795.1 of Lymnaea stagnalis. Classification (NCBI taxonomy): domain Eukaryota; kingdom Metazoa; phylum Mollusca; class Gastropoda; family Lymnaeidae; genus Lymnaea; species Lymnaea stagnalis. The sequence continues at coordinate 901,943 of CAXITT010000079.1, forward strand.
CTTTATTATTTTCCTATCAAAAGTATATGAAATATGCTGACTCGTCACTTATATCCAATATCATATGAATGTGTGAATATGACAAAAAAAGTATGTCATTTATTTTAAGTTAGTAAAGTTGTTTCACAAATCAACATGTTATTGTTAGAATAAACTTTGGCGGTTGATAGAAATTAAAATAAGTTCTACAGGGTGGGCCAATAAAAGTGATAACATCTCGTAGCATATGAGTTATTTCAAAATATAATTTAATTAATTATAATTCTTCATGGAATTTTTTTTTGCAAAATATTTATCAAATCAGAAATCATGTTCAATGTTTCCTCCTTGCTTCTCAGTGACTTTTTCCAAGCGTCGACGCCACTCGTTTATGCTTCTGTCAATAAAACGTTGCCCTAGATTTCGCCATTCCTCGATTATTGCCAACTTGAGCTGCTCAACTGTGGTAAATTTTCGCCGAAGGTAGACTTTTTCTTGCAAAGCACCCCATATGGCATAATCAACTGGGTTTAAATCTGGGCTGTTCAGTGGCCACATGTCTGGCTCGATGAAGTTAACATTCTCCTGACGAAGAAAGTTGATTGTAGTTCTGGCTGTGTGAGATGGAGCTCCGTCCTGCTGCAATGTCCAGTTATGGCGACCAAATTTCGCTTGAATGTCAGGCAACAATCCTCTGCTGAAAACTTGCTCACAATAATATTCACTGTTTACGTTGGCGCCTGGTTCAACGAGCACAACACAAGTTTTCCCCATTTGAGACACACCAACTGATACCATGATACTGCTGCTAAAATGGTTACGCTCTCATATAAGTCGCCTTTCTTGAACCTGTTTTTTCTTTGTTGCCAGGAATAAACACGATCATTTTGAGAATTAACTGGAGTGGCAATGGTGAATGTCTTTTCATCTGTAAACCAGATGCTTCGTACACTTCTCTCATTATTAAATCGTTCAAGTAGCTGCCAACTGCATTGCAAGCGTTTTAACTTGCCATTTTCATTGAGCATCTGCCCGATCACACGCTTGTACGTTTTAAGTTGTAAATCTTGCTTTACAATACGTCAAACTGAATACCATGGTATACCAGTTTCTCTTTCTATTTCCCGCGGACTTTTGTGACTGTGAGGATCATCATCTTGACTGCAGATAAGCTCACTCACTTGTTCAATGTTCTGTTGTGTTCTAACAGTCTTTAGTCGACCACTTCCTGTTTTACGTTCTGTTGAACCGTCGTCGTCAATTTTATTGATAACCTGACTGACACTTGCTATGCTCCAGGCTTTGTTTGGAAACTCGGTCATTTTCCTAGCACACCACTGTTTTTCAATTCGCAAATGTTTAATCAGAATACTGTCCTCTGCAGTGATTTTTGTCATTCTGGGCAAAAAATTTACACAAGCAGATGACGTAAACAATTGGCAGATTAAAAATGAAAAATGGCAACCAGAAATAGTCAAAATAATGATGTCATATAGCAAAATATGTAAGTAAGTAAACCAATAAACTATTTAAGCTAGTATGGGTATAGTTAAACTAAATTTGATGTGATTAAATCACATTTTACGAGATGTTCTCCCTTTTATTGGCCCACCCTGTAGTCATTTGCTTGAGGTTTTATGATTTATCTTTAGTAATATCTTAACTAATTCTTGGATTATTATGGAAGAAAGTGTGTTTTGTATTTGAGATTACTGCAGATTATATAAAAATTATCTTTTGGAATGGTGTCATATGTGATTAAATATAGGATATTTCAATATCAAAGGTAAGTGAATATTTTTTGTACATTTTCGTAATTTATGCCTCAACTGATTAACTACCAGATTGAAAAACCAGCTGTGGCCAAAGTAAATCAAGGTCACATTTAATACGATACAAACATTGGCGCTGTCAGCGACTCGTCGCCATAATGGAAGAAACGCTGAGCCGGTCTCACCGGCTTATAACAGTTAACCAGTTAAGAATCATCATAATATTCATTTAAATATCATCACATATAATGGAAAATGTGTCCTACATATAATTATTGGGGTTGGGCTAGGCGGCCTATACTTATAATAGTAATACTAATCTAGGCCTATATATATATATAAAAAACAAAACTAATAAATACCTGTTAATTGTAATAATAAGGCTTATATAACCTAATACCCCTCAATAAAAGCATAATATCATATTAAAAATATGTATTTGCGTTATTAATTTATTTGTTTTTATATGAGCTGTAAGGTAACATGCTGGATTTCCAGATTAAATCAAGTTATTTACTATAGAAACGAATATTATCCATAATAGATAATTTTTGGACACATGACTAAAATTTCCTGATAAATTTCTGACCAAACCGCTGGGCCTAACCTAACATATCTTGGATATGTTGTAATGAATGCCATTAAATGAATCTTTTAAGTACCTTACAATGAAGCGATACATGCTTTCCACAAAAAAACTATGACTGTGTTACACAGTGTGTAAAATTAGCATTATTTTACCTTCAATTTTCAAAGTGAAGCCCCAAAATTATTTTTGGGACTAAATTGTCTAATCATAAAACAACATGTCAGTCTACTCTAAGTTGTGGGCATAAATAGAATTTACAGGCTAGGCTATTAATAGCAAAAAAATCGTAAACAAAAGGACTCTTGGTAAATTAAAAAGTGGAGGTTGCCATTTTGACAAGAAACCACGAAACCAAGTGGTTTTTGGCACCACTTCCCGGATTTTACCAAAGTGCCTATCATCTTTACTGCAATAAATCGAATAACTCAAATCATCTGAAACAACTACTACAGAATCATGTGATGGATCTAAGTCATCTTCACTATCAATAGAAATAGCATGAAACATTTCCAAAGCTTGATTAGCTGTTATTAAGCATTAAATAATGGCCTACTAATGGGTTTTGGGAATAAACAAAAGATTTTCCATTTCATTTTCATAAAGTTTTTTTTATGTGTTACTTACTTATACTTATTTTAGTTAAACTGACATACATTTACAAACATATAGTCCATGCAATTACCGGTAATCAAATATAGCCATATAAACGAAAAAAATAATAATTAAATATTTTTTTTAAAAATAAACCCCAACCTCTCACTCTTTTTTTCTATTTTTTTTACTTTGAAAAAAAAAGTAAATGTTTTCGTAAAAAAAATTCCTCAGCGCAACAGTTAAGTTGGAATACTCATTAGACAGATACATTAAATCAATGGTGATCTTGCAGTTCAGGTGCTTATATTATTTCATAATTTCTGATCGAATTTCATTTCATCACGTGTAAACGTATGTGTATTCTTTATAAAATTTAGCCCAGACAGTATTAATTAACACTAACACTAAATTGCACAGTACTAACTTTTCTTTTTATTGATTTTTATAGCCCCCATCCTTACAAAGCCGGTAGTGTAAACGATCTCACATTTTCTATTTTTTTTTTTTTAATTCACCCTACATGCCAGATTGCAATTTTCCATTTCCCATTGTTTTTACTGGCCCCATTATTTAGAATAGTTGTTGGCTAAAGAGCCTTTAAAGATGTTAATTTCCGAATGCCATCACAAGCCACACAGTGTATATTGGCCAGTTTTTGGAACAATTAAAATTATGAGTTCAGTACCGGTAGGTACTTTGGTAAAATTTAAACATTTTGCGAAAATAAACCAATGGCATAGTTGAATAGAGCTAATTTTAACAGAATTATAACACCAAAATCATATTTTTAGGTGTTGTAGTTTTTAAGTTATAAAATTTTAAAGTACGACTTGGTTTGTCCTTTTTTAACATGGACTGCATCTCCACATTCTATGACCTCATTCCACTGATCGCGTCATGCGCAATGGCTATATAGTTTATATAAAGCTACGCATCCCCTTATCACTGAAGTACTGTTTAGGGTCGACTTATTTTGAAACTTTCAATTTTGGCTTTAATTAAAAACAAATACTCCTTCATGAGTAGATTGATCTTGACCAAACTTAGTACACATATACTTTATTATCCATATTCAAATTGTTACGCACTGGCTTCTAATATGAGAAATTAATCTCCTATTTTAATTTTACTGGCTCGTTGTAAACAGTGCCTAACAAAGGACGATACCATAGAGTCAACAATCTTAAAGATAGGACACCCAAAACAGTTGCCAGCCACAATTAAGATTTATTAAGTCTTAAGATAATTACAAAAGAAAAGAAAATATAATGACAATCTTCAACTTACAGTATGGTAGATCTTGTACCGGTACACAGTTAACACAGTTCACATAATGTGCCAATGAATAATGATTAAATGCGAAATAAACTCATATGAGTATGAGCACACAAATACACAAAGAATAATACACGCCTTGTAGAGTTAATAATATCTATCTGAATCTCCGTCTCTCCGTCCGTGTCTGTCAATCCCTTAAATAGGTCGTGTAAGCCCTGCCTTCCAGAAAAGACTTATGACGTGTTGTTTACATTTCTCGGGTTATCGAGCACATTCGAGAAAATACCAGGAAGACAGTCTAACATGTTTAATTGGTAAACACGGTTGTAAACATGATACACCAAACGAATAGGCCACACCCACAATAGACGTTACTGTCTGCTAGGATTCTAATTTAGGTCAAGTAAAGTTCACGCACAGAAAAAGTGTGCTAGATAACAAAATACAGAAGGGTACTGAACTAATAATATCCATTCTTTTGGGGCCCGGGTCCCAATTTCATTTTTCCTAATATAAGTATTTAAACATCAATAGGCTTAATGCTCCTACATGAATGGATGGATCTCAGGGTTTCCAACCATCCATAAATTTACGGACAGTCCGTAAAGATTTGTCGTAAGATTGCCTGTCGTAAAATTCCGTTAAAAAATTAAGACGTCCGTAAAAAAAAAATCGACAGAATGTGGAATCTAAACGTTAAAAAAAACCAGCTATTCATATTTGTGATATCTATTTTCTTGATTTAAATTTTAATTTTTAAACTGTTTTAGTCTATTAATAAACTGTAAAAGCTTTCTGGACAGCTAGGCTCGCGGGCCGAGACGCATCGCGGCAAGATGGACTTGTTTAGACAGATCATTTTAAGGTCAACATTTTATGTAATGTGTCCGTAAAAAATTGTTTTTGTCCGTATATTTTGTTGAGAGTTCTTATATTTGTCAGTAAATGTTTTTTTATTGAGTTGGCAACCCGGATGGATCTTGACCAAACTTATTACACATAGACATGATCATCCATATTCAAATACCGAAGGGTACTGAACTCAATATCCATGTCACTGGGGCCAGGGGGCCCCAGCTCACTTTTCCTTCTAGAAGCTACATGAATATCAATAGGGTTAGACAACGGTACAACAGCTTAGTTCATTAGGCTTCTTAGTCCGTATTGAAATATCGGTGGATTTAAAACTAATAATATCCAATGTAGAATTTTCCAGAAAGTTCGATAATTTTAAAAAGCTACATATATGGCACTTTTAAGTAGATTTTAATGGGACAAATTTTAAATTTTAACTCTATTATTTATCCGTCTGATATTTATAGGGCACCCTATCTCAGACATAACTAAAAAGGTACTTTATTAAATGGGCCTCCACCGGCCCCCTATTTTAATTTAAATGTACTTTAGTTATAGTAAGGCAAATTAGTTGTATAATATTTCGTATTTGAAAAATAATTACTTAGAAAATTCATTTGTTATACTTTTCACAGAGGATATTAAATTTAATCTAGAATGTTCCAGAAGGTTCTTTAATGTTCTACGAGATATATAATGGAATTTAAAAGCTTATTTGAACAAAATCGCACTGAGCATGATCCCAAAGAGGAATAGGATCCAAATGGGGATCGAGATCCAACAGTAAACTGGAACCCATGGGTTAAGCGATCCAATCGGAATCCCATCGGGAACTGGGACCCAACCGGGATCGGTATCCTATTGGGAAAAGATAGTGCCATAGTGGTACGGGGGATCCAACAGCGTACGGTATCCTAACAGGATCGGTAGTCCATTGGGATCCACCGACATCGGGATCCCACTGGGATCAAGACACCGAAGGGAACGGGATCCCACCGGGATCTGGATTTCCCCTGGAAACGTAGCCACAAGAAAACGGGATCCCATCGGGAACGGGAACAAACTGGGAAAAGGGATTGTGCCCGGATCGTGGTGAGAATGGGATTGGAGTCCAATTGAGATTGGGGTCTTATCAGGATTGGTGTCCTAAAGCAACCCTGTGCAACGCCGGGTATATTGGCTAGTGAATAAATAAAAGTGAAAGTTTGTGGATATGTGGGTTTGTGGCTTTGTTTGTTCCACAAAGGCTTTTACAAGGATTGATGGATCTTGAACATATCCATCATTATCCAAAAGGAAATCTTAAGAGGTTATGAACATTTTATAACATTCCGTTTGGGGCCGGGGACCCCGAATTCTGAAACGCAAGTTATCAAATATTTTGATGTATATAGTGGTAATAATTAAATATTTTATAAGTATCGGCAACTTCAGCAATAAAAAGGGGGGCCTGGCCCAGGCCATGTCGAAATTAGGCTGAGCAACCTTATGGTAATGTGGGTCACTTAGACAAGTGTAACAAACGTAGGACACAACCTACATCAATGAGAATTGGAACACGTATAGTTCAATGCCTAATGCTCTACACTATTTAATATGAAACCCATGTTCCTTTTATTTCACAAAAACTTTTGTATGCGAAGATGCCTTCTATATTCCAAAGATTTTCAAAATAAATGTCAATTGAAAAAAGCAAAATAGCTGGATGGAAATGTAGGCCAAGATGTCTTCCAAATTATAAGGCTGGAAACGGAACTCAAATATATGTCGAAAGTACTCATTTATTAATAAATAGACACACACATCGGAAAATTAAAAACTAGGATTTTTTGGCACCGACGCCCATTTCCGATACACAAAAAGTAGTAGTCTTCCTTGTTTCATCGAAGTATCTAGTACCGGTTTTTTATATGGATAGTGTACGTGGGCAATGCTCCAAAGTCCGGTCACAAATTATTTCCATTGATTACGCCTTACTTAAAAGTCTTGGGTATCATTTTCTTTGAAATTCACGTTTGCGGTAGTGGACGATGTTGGATGGATGTTGTTGGACGTCGAGATGCACAAACACTCAAGCGCATTAATCACTAATCATGTGTTACCATGGACAACTCTAACAACTATAAGGATAACAAAATGTCGGTCAGCTCAACAACAGGATTTATGCTCAAACTGTCATGTGCACGCACGTGAATTAGTTTATCCAGTAGACCAGAAAATTCACACATAAACTATTGAAGGACTTTGGATGCAAGGGAAACGTAAACTCCGCTTTCAGAGTGGTACTAGTCGCGGTCTGTTTGCCAGCTACTTGGGTGCCTTTCAGTGGCGCAACAGTCACAAGCAGAAAGTTTTATGCTATTTGCAGCATTTAGTATTTACCGACTGGTTTATGAAGTGACAGTTATTTTGCAAAAGCTATGACTGACATTTTTGTGGTTTTCCAACAATACACACTTCGGTCCTAAGTTTGATCTCGTTCTATTCAGCCATACACATGCATGAGTAGGGATGTGCCGGAGTCCGGTCCGGAATCCGGTTCCGCCTGATTTTGCACTATCCGGTGAAATCCGGTTCCACCGGATTTACATGTATCCGGAACAACCGGATTCCGCAATATACCGGATTTTGGAATTTGCCAGATTTTTTGACACACCGGATCATAATCTGAAATAAAAGTAATTCTCTTTCCCGAATTCCACACGATCACGATACATTAATCGATTGTTTCGAGCGTTGAGCTTGTTTAATGTTTAATATTCCGTACATACCAAAGGCTAGAGTCAGCACCGCTAATAGTGGCCAATAGTGTAGGGACTTTGATAAGAAAATTTAAACTTTTTGTAAAAATAAACCAATGGCATAGTTGAAAAGATGTAATTTTTTAAAGAATTATAACACCAAAATCATATTTTTAGCTGTTGTAGTTTTAAAGTTATGAATTTTTAAAGTACGACTTGGTTTGTCATTTTTTAACATGGACTGCATCTCCACATTCTGTGACCTCATTCCGCTGATCGCGTCATGCGCAATGTCTGTATAAAAAATTCGACTAAAAAATTCATAACTCCACTGCTATAAAAGATAGAAAGATGAAATTGGTGTTGTTATAAATCTTATAGCTAGCCCTTTAAAATGATGTATCATTCATTGCAATCAGACAATATTTAAATTTTGTGTCAAAGTACCTAGTCATGGGATAGTACGAAATTCGATCAGAAATAATATACGCACCTGAACTGCAAGATTACCAAATCAACAAAATATAAGAAGGTTTTAAAATGATTTATAATAAGCAATATTTCTATAAAGAACACCTAATTACCTAATGTATCTCCTTCCACTGACCTTCCAAAGACCGAAAGTAAAAGCTGACTGCGTTATATATTTACAAAGCGGAAGTAACTGCTTCACTGCACCCCGGCACAAATGGGATAGAAAGTAAAACAACGGCTAGTTAATTTTTTATAAGTTAATTTCTTTGCGAATGCTCCTAAATAGCAATTTAAAAAATATGTTTAATATAATAATGAGAAACATCATTCAAAATTAAATACCCCAAGAATAGTTGCTGTCACTCAGCTTTTTTTTTTTTTTTTTTTTAAAATTTCCAAGATTTAGTTTAAAAACGAATTTCCCAAGGTTTCCCAAACTATTAGAGAGAATAATAAAAATGTTTTCCCTAACTAAATGATATTATAAGGGTAGCTTGAATTAGTGCATCTGAAACAAACCGTACAGTTATTAACTGAAATTTATTCCATGAGAAAAAGTGTAATGTTTTATCACGACATATAAAAAAAAAAAAAAAAAACAATTTTGTTTTTGAAAGAAAATATATATACACTGTAAAATATTGGGCGTCCATTGATTAACGGTATGTCAAAAAATAGGGGGTGGGGGAATGTTTGACAGCTGTGGTCAAGAGAGGAGGGAGGGGGTTTTAGATTAGTTGACGTCAACAATCATGTTTTCTTTAAAATGTTAATTATTAAACTATCGTGGGATCCTCAAATAGACTGTACAATTCATGGTTAGTTCGTATTCTCCATCCATATTCATCCTTTGTTGGTCCATATATTAAACGATGTACTCTAAGCAAATAGAACCCTGAAAGACGTTCTTCAGTCATTGTCGAACAAGGCCAGGTTTTGGCTCATCTTGAGGTACTAAAGAAATGTACCACAGTGCATGTTGTTAGTGAAGTAAGTGCAATAAGAATAGCTTGAAGAATAAATGGGAAAAAGTCTGTGCTTGGCAGTAAGTTCATAACCTGCAAGTCATTTCTTCAAAACGATGGATTTATTCTTGTTAAAATGAGCCTACAGTATAACAAATGACGAGAACAAAAACAAAATAATTGAAGGTCATGAGGTCATGAATCCTGGTGAAAATGGTGTTATTTGACATAATTATAGGGTCCCCTCATTTCTGACGAATCAACCTTGAAATTTTAATAAAGCACGCATTTGGATTAGTTACATCTGTGGAAAATTAAAATGTATATATGATCGATTATGAAATTCGGTTAGGCCGAGCAGTGTGTGCTCTAGAAATATGCAAGTTTTCAATTTGGTGTCACCTCTGATATAATGTCACCCACTGCTGTCCACACCCCCTGCTATATCGCCATTAATGATATCAATGCTCTCCTTAAACTTGACACGATTAAAAGACGTGTCATGATAGCGGGCTGAAGTCTGAAAAGCTGGATTGTGGACAGTAGTCTCCAGAGAAACAGTTTGTCAGAGATGATAGTATACATCCCAGTATGGAAAGAAATATTGTTTGTCTGAAAAAGTCTTTTGAATTCGGGATCTTCATTCGTGTCATCGAGTTTCTAGGGTCACGCGATATACTTGTCCTACACAGATACGTGTGCTCTTCATCTCAGTGTTAACTAAAGATGCAAGAGCCAAGTTAACAGAAAAGTCATTGTACTTATTAAAAAGTGTTGCTATAAATGTGTCTTGGTACCCGGGATGAAAAAATTCAAAATATTTGAACGGGGCAGGAAATTTTTAAGGTTTTGTGGGAGGCATTATGGCGCCCAGTGCCATACATAAACTGAATTAACTCCGTTTGTGGCGTGCCCCGTGTAATCACTTGGCAAAAGCTTATATTCAACCCCGTACTGTAACATTGATCTACGTGAGGGAAGGGGTGCAAAAATTCAGGGTGCTAAAGAGAGTCGGGCATACTCAAAATGCAATTTGGCACATTCTTGAATTCAATGTTTCTTTCAGACAATTTTGAGAAGGCATTTCAAACTTATCCATAATTATGATCAAAGGCATCTTAAATTCCGCACCATGGGGACGTAAACTAAATTCATTCTAGTTGTGTCACCCTAGAGCAGGGGTCGGGAATCTTTTTGTCTGAGAGAGCCATGGACACCACATATTTTGAAAAGTAATTCTGTGAGGGCCATACATTATGTTTAAAACTAAAAATTCAAGTAAATGTGTGCATTTTGTGTAATTTCAACACTAAAAATGAAATAATTATGTCTCTGAAGTCTTTTTAATAACAAAGGAGTCTAAAGAATTTTTTTTTTTTATAATCGAATATTTGTCTGCGAGCCAGATGTAGCCATGAAAAGAGCCATATCTGGCTCGCGAGCCATAGGTTCGCGACCCCTGCCCCAGAGTATACTCTTTTGTCCTAGATTATTCTCGCCCGTTAAATCTTTATAGTCCCCAGGAAATTTTTGATAAATTCAAAATACACAAAGCATTTTATCACCAATCTGAATTTATGCAACATTCTACACTTATTTGAGGAGCAATGGAAGAGATCCTAATTAAAAAAATGTAGGTGTCACTTAAACTTAGAACCATCGTGTGCGTCCAGTAACCCCTATGTCTGCAGGGTGCCAGTGGCGTAGCTAAGGTTGTTGTCACCCGGTGCGGTAAACTCATGGTGTCACCCCCCTCCCCCCCCCCCCCCCCCCCCCCCC
>CAXITT010000079.1:913320-928320 GCA_964033795.1 Lymnaea stagnalis
AAATTCAATATCAGCTGTCTTTAGATGTCTTCTAAGCCTTGGTATTTCTTTTAAAAGTTCATCTTCTGATAACTCATCATAGAAAGAAGTTAATTTTGAAACGGACACAAATAACTCTTCTTCACTTGCTGATACCAGACTCTTGGGTTGAACAGCCCTAAGCATATCTGCTACTTCCTCGATCGCTGATGATCTGATCTGGAGTTCAAAATGAAAGCGATCAATACACTCCAGCATCTCCCTACTGTTTCACTCGCAGAAAGAGTCCAGCACCCATTAATTGTTCTACTGCCATTCTCTTCTTCAACATTAATCTTCTCTCTACCGAAATTCCTTATTGGTCTGATTTTAAAAGTGGCTTTTCAATAGCATTTCCACACTGAGTGGCGGCGCTTCTCGTGCAGAAACAATCTTAAGTCCTCTAGGTTTGTCACCACTTTGTCAAGAGTAAAGCCTTTAGCCTGCTGATACTGCTGTAAGATTAACTTCTTCAAGCAGATCAGCCCAAAGTTAAATGTAGCAGATAAACCTGAAATCACAGACAGCATGTAAAAGACCTTGTGGAGTACCTCTTGTATTAAAAAATTTCAAGAGGATTATACAATCACCGCCACACATTCATCAAACTCATCTTTCTCTGTTTTAACAGCAGCACGATGAGCACTTTAACGCGGTGTTGACGGTCTTTTCAATGGCATTTCATTGTGTTCAATTAGAACATTCCTTCGATGAGTGGATGCAGCAAAGAAGAAAAATATTCTTTGAAGAGTACTGAAAATTTAATACATGAAGTAAAGCATTTTCTGCAAAAGAGTGTTGACCACACCAATTAAGTGAATGGCCCTCACATCAATTAAAAATTGCTTTCTTATTATTTAATTTCAGAATGGGCTCAACACCTCCATGGATTCCAGACATTGTGGCAGCGTTATCGTAACCTATAGTTCTGAACACCATTATGTCTGTTCCATCACGTTTTAGATTTGTAAGAATTTCAGACCTGAGGTCATCAGCTTTTTTCCCTCTTAACGGGAAAAATGCTAGAAACACTTCTCTCACTTCAACTTTCCCACTGTGGATTTTCACTTATCTGATCACTTCAGACATGTGGTCAGTGTGTGATATATCAGGTGTACTTTCTAACATAATTCCGAAGTACCTCACAACCTTTATATCCATGATAAGAGTCTCCTTCACATGATTTGGAAGGACATTTTTAAATTAATTTTGCTTTCTGGTGAAAGGTTAGATGCGGATGCTTTTTCTGAAGATGTTCTCCTCTTTGTGTCATGTGGTGCTCTTATAGCTCTGGTCATATTTAGATAGCATCTCAACCATTTCAATAAAGTTTTAGTGAAGATTTAGCTTCGTTGTGGCCTCGTAATGCCAGATTTTACTTTGCAAGAAACAATGTGATATCCAGTAACCTGTGCAGAATATGCATTCACTTTTCGTTCTTCAAGTCCATCAATGCAATACTTTCGGGATCAATTGTATTGTGTGTCCTAAGTCCTGCTCCCAATGCCTTCCACTTTTCAAGGTAACATAGGTGCTCTTCCGATGCCTCATGATTTTGTAATTTTGGGCTCAGTTTCCACCACTTATCAAAGCCAGTAACAACTCACCTCAGTTTTATCGCAAGCGCTTGAATGATGTCGGAGCGCATACGGTTTAAAATTATATTTATATAGCTCATTTTTAAAGAAACAAACATAGGGCCCCTGGCTCAAAACTGAATATTTTAAAACGGTTGTAGTAATTTAAGAACCTTTGTGGGTGATGGAACAACATCTCACTAAATTTTTATCGCATTCTGAAAAATGGTATAGGAGCGCATAGAAAAATATTTTTTACAAAGCTCATATAAGAACAAATATGAATTTGGGTCAACGGCCGAAAACGGAATATTTTAAAGGTGTTGTAATGAATGAGTAAAATGGGTATGTTATAGATAACAACTCTTCAAAGTTTTGTCGCAATCGCATGAATGGTGCAGGAGCCCATACGGTTTGAAATTATATTTATATAGCTCGTATAAGAAAAAAAACGTAAATAGAGCCGCTGGCTCAAATTGGAATATTTTGAAAAGTTTATAATAATTTAAAAACCTTTGCGGCCGTGCTTTCAACATCTCACCAAAGTTTTATTGGAATCGGATAAATGGCGTAGGAGCGCATTTGAAAATTATTTTTTACAAAGCTCATATAAGAAAAAAATACGAATTAAGGGCCAACGGCCGAAAACGGAATATTTTTAAAAGTGTTTAAATAACACAGTAAAATGCACTGGCGCATGGACCACAACTCACTTAGTTTTGTAGCAATCGCATGATTGGTGTAGGAGCGCATACGGTTTGAAAATATATTTATATAGCTCATATAAGGAAAAACGAATATAAGGCCGCTGGCTCAAAACTGAATATTTTAAAACGGTTGTAATAATAATTTAGAAACCTTTATGGACATGCTTGCAACATCTCATATAAGTTTTGTCGGAATCGGATTAATGGCGTAGGAGCGCATATGGAAAATATTTTTAACAAAGCTCACAGAAGAAAAAAAAATTAAGCGCCAACGGCTAGGAACGGAACACTTTATAAGGTTTTTAATAATTCAATTAAATGGCCATTTATTTGGACAACAACTGACCAAAGTTTTGTCCCAATCGCATGAATGGTGTAGGAGCGCATACGAGACATACAGACATACAAACATTCATTTTTATATATATATAGATGGAAAGCGGGGGGTGGGAGTGGGGTGGTGGACGATACTTTCATTTTGCCCCAGGCAGCATATATCTGTCTCAGAATAAAGGAATTAATTGATAAAATAATTAACTTTCTTTGGTACATGCATATCGGGGGTAGGAAATAGGATGTGTACATTTTTCCGTCGATGGCAATATCTTTAAATGCTATGATATTACTGTTGTGAAAAAGAGACATTAGTAGGAAACGTCCCGAATTTTGGAGGAGGTTGGGAGGAGGTCTCCTCCAAGGGGGAATAACCCGATAATTACTTTTTGTAATTGTCTTATAAAAGTTACCACCCTTTGCTTTGTATTGTTGTACGAGTGTAATTATTTTGAATTGATTAATTATACTTGTACTGTTGTACAATGATATATTATTTTGATTGCTTGATTTGTGCATGCCTATAATTATTGCTTTGTAATTAGTTTGCTTAATTTTAAAATTATTTTAAAAACAAACATCAAAGACAAAAGAGGGATTGGTTTTATATTAATGTATTCAATCATATTTTATGACAATCGCATGATTTAACAGAATCATGATTGATTCAACAGAATCACAATTTTTATTATACAAGTGTAAGATTCAACAGAATCACAATATTTTTCAATTGCATAATTTTATTATGAGTGGTTCTCATTTTTTTCTAATAAGTGGTTCTCATAGTGTTTTGGGTAAATTTTTCTTGTATTTTAATTAGTTTTCTTGTCTATTTTAAGTGATTCTCAAAGTTTGGGTGTCATTTTTGGTTGCATTTTAATAGGTTTTCTTATATTTTTAATTAGTTTTCTTGTATATTTAAAGTGGTTATCACTATGTCGGGGTCGATTTTCTAATAAGTGGTTCTCATTAGGTGTGAATCATAACGAGTTTTCTTCTCGTTATGGAATAATTCGGTTGTAACAGGATAACTTTATTGAATTTTATTGATGAGTAATCAAATATTTCTCATTTTCAGGGGGTTATCAAAGTGTTTTTGTTGTATATTTTCTTGTATTTTAATTAGTTTTCTTGTCTATTGTATATGGTTTGGTAGGCAGGACAGGTGGTTTTAAACTTCTTTTTGGCAGTTTGAGGATCGAGTAGGGTCCTAATTAGAGTTATTGTAGTGTGTTGTTTAAAGTTTTAGTCTAGGGGGTAATATTTTTAATTGGTGTTCTTAATAATACGAGAACCATTGAGTTATATTTTTTCATAGACTTTACAAACCAAGGACCCGGTCTACACGTGGGTGAGTAACCGCCAGCGGGCGCGAAGCGCCAAATGTACCATGGAACACGCCATCACCTGGACGAGTCGTGAGCAGTGAGTAAACGGGGGCGGGCATGGCGTGGAAAAATCAATCGGGTCACTTGTAGTTAATCGGCGAGGGGAGTAGGGGTCGTGGAATGTACGCGCATTCCAGCTTTATTCAGGGGATATGGAGGTGGGGGATCTTTTTTTTTGAATGGATTTTCAGTCTCTTTTGTAATATTTTTTAACGAATTTTCAAAATCACTATTATTTGACATAAGGAGGATCTTATCGAATGGTTCTCAAAGTATGTTGGGGTCGATTTTCTAATGAGTTGTTCTCAAAGTGTTTTGATTGTAATTTTTCTTATATTTTTAATTAGTTTTCTTGTATATTTTAATTGGTTTTATTTATGTAATTTTTTTACTAATTAACTTTAAAAGTCAAACCTACATAATTACAAATAGGGTGCAGAGAACCAGGCTAGCTTAGGCTAAGGACACATACACATTTCTAAGGTTAGGGGTCATGACTGTCTTAATATTAAAAGGTAGTGATAAGAAAACTCGCCCCTAATACCCGGTTAACCCATCTAACATACCATAACACCCCTTTACTGGACAGGTCTAACTTTAAGGCTTCAAGAGACGGGGTAGAGCTGAAAAATAACATTTTTTTTTAGAGCTAATGGGTTTTAACAAAGACCCACCAACGTGGTTCTACCAGATATTCCGACATACTTCATAACAAGCACTAGGCATTCCAACCAATTCCATTGAGAATAAAACGTTAAAAAAAATGTATGGATTAACCCTAACTGTTTCCCATGTCATTTCCCAACCTTCATGAACCGTCCGACTATAGGCAGACACTTGCACGTGAGGCAAATCTAACAGGTGGTTAGAACAAGGGATCTCACCTATTTGACAGGGGGAATGAGGGGTGTTACTATAGCAGGAGTCTGTGTATTAACGGGTTAGTGTATCAGTAAGATTTAGACCCCTTTGTTTAGATGAAAATTCTCGAGGGTCTGAGGGTAGACACAACCATTACACGTGCCCATAGGTGAGGGGGATTGTAAGGGATACGAGGGTAAATGACTTTTAGTGACAAGGGTTCTAAAAATTTTAGGTTGTGATGATTATTAGTAAAGTATATACAGCAACAACATGTAGAAAACAACAGGTGTTATACATTTTAATAGTATTTTTAATTGTCCGATACAAACATATTTATTTTAAGTCATGCATTTCAACAGTTTTATTGACATTATTTTTAAAAAAAATAGTTTTTAAGAATAAAGGAGGATCCTTGTGTTTTTACAAACGTTCGTTTGTCCAGGTGTTGGCGTTATCTTGATACAGTGGACAGGGCTCCAAATCCTACAAAGCCAATAGCAGTACATAAACAAATTTTCCATATCTTTTCACCCAGTTCTCTTTGGTCTGGAAAAAACTCAACTAAGCCATCCTGAAATTTAAGAATAATACATAAAAGTATAGTATGACCTATGTTTTTTTTTTCTTTGTGTCCAACGATAACGTATAATTTCCAGACTGAAAGCCTTGCCTAGGGCGCCTATACTAATATTTTTTTTTATTAACTATACGATAGTCTTTAGGTCTACTTAAAACTATAAAAAATAAAATAATTACCCATCCTCCATTGTCGGGAATCCATTTTCCAAGTTTGTTAGCAACATATTTTCCAACAAATAAAGCAAACTTCTTTTGGTAAGGTATGGGCCTCGAAGAATATGATTCATTTATGTTATCAGATTGTTCATGTTTATTATGGTCAATGTAATACTTGACAACTCGTGCAGCAAAGGCATAAACCGAGACAATCCTTCCCCAGTTTACTTGTCCATCAGCAAAGATCTCATCCGCAACAATAACAAAAGTTGGAAATGCATTTGTTTCATCTGGTTTTAGTCTGTTGATCATCCCGGTAAAAACTAAATCATGCCCATCTGACAGCTCTTTCACAGTACGCCGTAAGGTGCGACAATATTTATTGGGAGGCTTTTTAGGATTCACTTGATCAAAATTAATAAGTAAATTCTGCCATAGACTCTGCCTCACGACAAATTTGAGCCAACGGTGAGTTGGAGAATGTCTGGATACTAGCTTCCATCACGCTTGCAATATCGACTTATAGTGTTATGTATCCCTTTTCCACACTTGGAACACAAAAAATTAAGTAAAAACGAAACGGCTATAAGAAAAAAGCCACTTTAAAGTTGTTTTTAGATTGAAAGACATTTTAAATCATGGCTCATTTCCTCCACAGTAGCAGTCAACTTCTCACGGATAAAGCCAAAATCCGTCTCTAAGACAGCAAGAAAGTGTTGAAACGATTGATCCAAACCTGAGTTTAACAATGTCAGCAAGAATAACTCAAGAATTAAAATAGGGGATTAATTTCTCCCAATATAAGTCAGTGCCTAACAAATTGTGGGCTCTTCCGGGGATAACCGAATCCATATTATTATTCTCATTATCCTCCGGGATATAGCGGACTCCATATTATTTTTTCTCTCAAGACCCCAATTTTAACAAATTGGGCTGCTCGTCCGCGATAATACTGCATTCATACTATTATTATTATTTCTCATATTAGACCCCAATTTTAACAAATTGTGGGCTTTTCCGAGGATAATTTTAATCCATAATTTTTATTACGCCAATAATAAATTGAGTGTTTTTCTGTGGATTTTGACCCACTGTTTACTTTAATATACTCAAGCTAAATTTGATTACACGATACCATTTTACGATACCAACAACAGAGCTGGTTACAATTTTTCTTTAAATTCAATTAGATTAGTGTGTGCACTAAGCTTAACTTTTTATAAAAATCAGTGTTATATTTTGCCTGTGTCAAAATGGATTTTGATGTTGAAAACCCATCAGTAGAGGCATTAGACAAATTTTCTAGAAAGGAGCTATTTTACATTGCTAAAGCTCTAGGAATAAATGTAGCTCATTCGGCAGTTAAAAAGACCATACGAGACATGATCATCGTTCACTTAGTGGATGAAGACATGTTATCTGAGGATGAACTGGCCTCAGTCACACAACCGCATGATCCTAGTATGGAGCTCCAACTGAAGCTCAAACAGCTGGAGCTAGATAAAGAACGAGAGCTCAAACAAATGGAGTTAGAAGCACAGAGAGAGAAAGTAGAAAAAGATAGAGAGCTAAAAATAAAATTAAAACAAATGGAAATAACGGCCAATTTAGGAGCAATGCAAAATAGACTCACGGCTCCAGCCGGTCAGGGTTGCGATTCAATTAAATTTGCAAAAGTAATAATAAAATTTGCAGAAAAGGAGGTTGACCAATATTTTGCGCAGTTTGAAATTACTGCACAAAATTTTAACATTCCGGAAAATATGTGGTCTACCTTACTTCAACCAGCCTTGACCGGAAGGGCAGCTGAAGTCTTTGTTACGTTAAACGCGGAACAGCGCGGGGACTATAACCTAGTAAAATCCTTAATACTTAAGGCTTATGAATGTGTCCCCGAAGCATACCGTAAAAAGTTTAGGGAGCTGTGGAAGCGTGATGGTCAAACTCATGTTGAGTTCCTCCGGGAAAAGGAACGACTCCTGGACAAGTGGCTCTACGCAACCAACACCGACACAGACATCAAGAAATTCAAGAACCTCTTTCTGATGGAGGAGTTCAAGAACTGTGTTCGTACTGAGGTGTGAATACATATTGCAGACCGTTGCGAACGTGACGCACATACGGCAGCAGTGTTAGCTGACGACTTCACCATCACACGTCAATTCTCAGGGAACCCTTTTGACACCAGAAAAGACAGGCACAATAAGGCAACATTATCAACTTACAGAAAACCTTCACAAAACCATTCAAGCCGCGTTATTATAGACTGCGTTGGACCTCTGTCAAAGACAAAATCAGGTCACCAATACTTGCTGACAATCATGTGTGCGTCAACAAGGTTCCCAGAAGCTATTCCTCTTCGCAATATCAAGACTCCGAACATCGTCCAAGCCTTGACGAAGTTTTTTACATTGTTTGGTCTTCCGAAGTCTGTACAGTCTGACCAAGGAACCAACTTCAAGGCTGGAATATTCAAACAAGTGATGAACCAGTTGGGCACAAAAAACATATCTATAATTTACCACATTTAAAACAAACGCAACACTACAAAAACTAATTACAAGCATACAATCTCAAAGTCTTTCTAGCCATTTCAACCCAGAGCAACACAGCCATTATGCATTAACTGGAAAATAAGGTAGACAATCATCCCAGAAGGTATTTGCGAAATAGATGTGTCTTTAGATCGGTTTTAAAGGACTCCAGTGTCTGGTTGTTTCTGAGATCGACTGGAAGGGCGTTCCAAATTGTTGGACCAGCAAATGCGAANAAAAAAAAAAAAAAAAAAAAAAAAAAAAAAAAAAAAAAAAATTTTTTATAAATTTAAAAAATTTAAAAAAATTTTTTTTTAAAAAAAATAAAATTTTTTTAAAAAAAAAAAAAAAAAAAAAAAAAAAAAAAAAAAAAAAAAAAAAAAAAAAGACACTCAAGTCTGTTACTAACGTGAAAAGTTGTTCAGGGATTCTTCTTTAAATAAAGTAAATCTTTGTTTCACGATTTTCCGATAATATAGAAGAAAACAAATGCAAACTTTTGGTTAAAATTTTAATGAAGATATCAGTATGTCAAATTACGTTAATATAAAATTTATTTAAAATGGTATATAGAGTTTATGTTGTAAATTTAAGATTAAGTTTAAACAATTTTTAGAGGAAAAAAAATAGTTTATTGGCACGAAAAGTGGTAGAGAAGGCCCAACATTTAACAATTTAAAAACACATGAATCTAAAGTATTTCTATAGCGTAGAACTCATCCATTAATGAAATCATTTAATGACACCAATTATTTAATTATTGATCATTTAGAATTTGGTAGTTTAGGTTATGTTTAGAGAAAAACAAATGTAGTTTAGGGGCGTGAAAAAGGGTAAAGTAGGCGAATACTATATAGCAGAAAAATGCTTCTCAAAACTTTTAATGACATTAGAAACGTAAACATCATTAAATATATACATCTTTTTAAAATACGGAATTGTGATGATTTTTCACAATTTCGCAATCACAAATTGCCTGCCATTATTATCTCGATAACTTCGGGTGATACTTTCTAGTTATAAATATTAGGTTAAACACGATTTTCAGCGTATACATGGGGGAGGAGGTTGCATGGAGTGACCGCCCCGGGCTGCACTTTTTGATGATTATAACAAATCTTTTACACTACGTGTGTGTTGGGGGGGAGGGTCAGTCGGTCTCACGAGTGTTTAAAACTCAACTCAGATAAACGACACGTTGATGACTTGAGTATTTTATCTAGCAGACACCATTTGGGTCCTTTGGGTCGTATCTTTAATATTGTTGATTCTATGGTATCGTTCTTTGTTAGGCACTGCTTACAACGAGCCAATTAAAATTAAAATAGGAGATTAATTTCTCCCAATACAAGTCAGTGCGTAACAATTTATAAATAAATATATATATATTTATATATATATATCTATATATATATATATATTTATTTATTTATTTATTTATACGGTACAAGAAAGTTATGAGCCGATGTAATATTGTTACTGGGATAATAATGGTGGGCATTTTGCGTGCGATAACCTAAAAATCAAAATTTTACGCGTAAGTAAAATTACCACATGGTCTGCATTTTGTTCTTCGCAAAATAGCTTTAAGAGACGTTCACATTAGGCATTAGCTTTAATAGCATCGATACATTTTATAACTGAATTTAGTACTTCATTAAGAACAGGCGAAATGTGTATAGCTAATACGTTTTACTTATGAATAACACATTGCACAATAAGCATTTCTGGATTCTCGAGCTTCATCCATTTTAAGCAGCCATTTTTTGCACATCTTATGTTATTGACATATAAGTAATTTTTTTATATTATTATATGTATTTGGTAGTGATGGTGCTTTCTAATGATTTGCAGAAATTGTCTTCCATTAGAAGAAGAAATTGTCTCAATAATGGTCCTAAAAAGAATCGTGACAGCTTTGTCTACACAATAAAATCAATTGATTCTACTATCAATGTTTGCAAAAATGCCTTTTGCGCACTGCATGGCATTAAGAGTCAAGGTTAAAGAGGAAAGTTTTAAACTTTATCACATCACTCTTTGACAAGAGAGAAAAACACGGGCATCATAAAAGACTTGCTGACAGAATTCGTACTGCTATTAGAGAACACATTAATTCCTTTCCTGCTGGTGAAAGTCATTATTCAAGATCAGACAAAAGAACACGAATTTTTAAGATAAATTCACTTTATTCATCACCAATTATGTCATAATCTATGTTGGTTTTAACCAGTACTAGAAATGTCAGCAGCATTGTTTTTTATTCATTAAAAAGTTATTTTATTTATACATTTTGTTTATAAGAAATAAACAGTATTTTAATAAAAATTGACATTATCTATTTCTTTCAAGTGTTGATAACCTTTATTACATTTTTGCTTACACTACTCATTTTACTGTGAAGCTGAATGAAAATTACCAATAAAATAAAAAAAATTGGAACAAAAAATATTTTTTTTTAAAAAGACATATTTTAAAAAAGGTACTTATAGACATTTAATTTTTTTGTGTACTTCTAAATATATTTTATACAAGGTTATTTTTACCACAACCCCCCCCCTATCCCCCCCACCAAAACCCAACCCCCCCCCCCCCCCCCAAAAAACAAAAACAAACACAAAACAAAACAACAAAACAAACAAACAACAACAACAACAGAAAACGGGCCTGTTACCTACCATTACCGTTATAAATATTAAATCTGTGTCAATAGATGACTTGTCAAAATAAAACGTAAGATAAGACTGATCTGACAGTATGGAAAGAAAAAAAAATATATATAAGTGAAATTTGTTTTTGGTTTTGTTCGTTTGTGGGTTTGTCCTCAAAGGCTTTTACTTGGATTGATAGATCTTGACCAAGCTTGGCACATATATCCATCATCATCCACAAGGAATTCTTAAGGGTTATGAACTTTTTATAACATTCCGTTGGGGGTCGGGGGCCCCAAATTCGTTTTTTCCCTTATATGAGCTATATAAATAAAATTAACAACAACTACTCCTACATGAGTAGATGGATCTTGACCAAACTTAGTACATACATACTTTATTATCCATATTAAAATACCGAAGGTTATTGAACTCAGAATATCCATTGCTTTGGGGCCGGGGCCCAGATTAATTATTTCTTATATAAGCCATATAAATATTAATAGGCTTAGTACTTCTACACATGGGCGCCCGCAGAAAACTTTCTAGGGGGGGGGGGGCAAAAAAAATCGATTAACTTTCCAAAGGAAGGGGGGTGCAAAAAATTTTTAGTAATGTTTTAATGTAGTTTTAATTTACTGTAGCGTATTTGTATGGTGAACGAACGGACAGGACATCAGCTTAGTTACTTTCTCTTTATTTTCTCTTTACTTTGATAAATTTTTTTAACCTAACCTAACGTTAGGTTAAAGGGTATACAAGACAGGGAGTCTCCCTGTCATCTTTCCTTCTTTAAATGGATATCAATAGGGTTAGACAACGGTATAGGTTCTGTGTGAAGTTATGGAGCTAAGCGTTGTTTTGTTCATTAAGCTTCTTAGTCCGTATTGAAATATCGATGGATTTAAAACAAATAATATCCAATCTAGAATTTTCCAGAAAGTTCGATAATTTTATAAAGCTATATCTATGGAATTTTAAGTAGATTTTAATGGGACCAATAATTTTAAATTTAAACTCTATTTTTTTATCCGTCTGATATTTGTAGGGCTCCCTATCACTGGCAAAGCTAAATCGGTAAAGTTATGGAATGGAATAAGATTTTATCGTATTCAACAAATAATTAGAAAAGTAGTTTTACACATGTTTTGAGCAAGTTATTAAATTTAATCTAGAATGTTCCAGAAAGTTCTAAATTGTTCCACGGGGATATATAGTGGGATCTAAGGCATAATGAAATTTTAGTTAGTTCTATTCATTTATATTCTGTTCCGCAATTTACTGTTCTCTCAGTAACACTGAGTAACGGTAATCATATCATCATATATCTGAATATATCATATCATGTACATTATATATAAAAGTGAAAGTTTGTTTGTTTGTTTGTGGCTGGCTGGATTTGTTCCGCGTACGTTTTTACATGAATTTATGGATCTTGACCAAACTTGGCAAATATATCCATCAATTCACATCGAAACTATAGTGTAGTTTAAGCCTGGTGTTATTTATATAGCTTGCATAAGGAAAAAGTATATGGGGCACCAGGCCTCTGAGGGATGGATATTATGAGTTCAGTACCCTTCGGTATTTGAATATGAATAATCAAGTATATTTGTACCAAGTTTGGTCAAGATCCATCAAGTCATGTAGGAGTATTTGTTGTTAATTTTATTTATAGAGCTCATATTGGGAAAAAAACAAATTTGGTGCCCCCGGCTCCAAACGTAATGTTATTTTATTATTATATATCATGTAATGTTATAGTTCATAGCCCCTTAAGAGTTCCTATTGGATGATTATGGATATATGTGCCAAGTTTGGTCAAAATCAATCAATCCCTGGAAAAGCCTTTGTGGAACAAAACAAACCCACAAACACATTTTCACTTTTATATATATACTAGCAAAATACCCGCGCTTAGCAGCGGAGAGTCTTTAGAAAAAAAGGTAAGAAATTATCAATTATCTGCATATTCCGGAGACTATCCAATGCATTCCCTTTCGAAATTCAATCCTGCAGGGTCTGTCCTTGAGATCCCGTTCCTGGTAAGACCCCAATTCTAATGAGTCCTTAATCCAATTCTGAAATCGATCCCGGCGCAATCCCTTTTCCAGGTGTGATCCCGTTCACGGTTGGATTCTATTTTCTTGTTGCTCTGGATCCAGGGGAATCAAGATCCCTTTGGGATCCCGATTCTCAGTGGGATCCCGTTTCACCTCGGGACTCTTTCTTCCGATGTTATCCCTTTTCCTGATAGAATCCTGATCCCGTTTTGATCCCGTTACCCGATGGGATCTCGATGGTATCCTGTTCCCCGATGGGATCGCGTAACCGATACGTCCCATAAGAATCTTGTTTCTCTATGGGGTCATGCTCAGTGCGATTTTATTCGAGTAAGCTTTTGGATCTAATTATATATCCCCGTAGAACAATATAGAACATTCTAGATTAAACTTAATATCCTCCATTAAACGTGTAAAAAACACTTTTTAAAGTATTTATTTCTCAAAAGCGAAATATAATACAACTAAATTGTACGACTACAACTATAGTACATTTAAATTGATATAGGCTATTATAGGGGCCCCGGTGGGGGCCAATTGAATAAAGTACCATTTTATATCTGAGATGGGGCCCTATAAAGATCATTGCGATAAATTATAGATTTAAAATGTGTCCTATTAACATTGGTTTAAAGATGCCATAGATATAGCTATCGAAGTTTCTAGAAAAATCTAGATCGGCCCTAAATGGATATTATTAGTTTTAAATCCACCGATATTTCAATACAGACAAAGAAGGGTATTGCTAGGCCTATGTCCATCAATTCACAAAGAAACTATAGTGTTGTCTAAGCCTATTGATATTTATGTAGCTTATATAAGGAAAAATGAAATGGGGCCCCCGGCCCCAGTGGAATGAATATTAATATATGAGTTCAGTACACTTGGGTATTTGAGTATGGCAAATCAAGAGTATGTTTACTAAGTTTGGTCAAGATCCATCTATTCATGTAGGAGTACTAAGCCTATTGATATTTATATGGCTTATATAAGAAATAATTAAACTGGGCCCCGGCCCCAAAGCAATGGATATTCTGAGTTCAATAACCTTCGGGTTTTTAATATGGATAATAAAGTATGTATGTACTAGGTTTGGTCAAGATCCATCCATGTGTTAAGTACCCTTCAGTATTTGAATAAGGATAATCAAATGTATGTATATTAAGTTTGGTCGAGATACATCTATTCATGTAGCAGTATGTGTTGATCATTTTATTTGTATAGCTCATATAAAAAAGGACATTTCGGGCCCCCGGCCCCAAATGGTATATAGTTTTGAAATGAAACGTGCTTAACTTTTTAAGTAAGCTGAAAGGAATAAGCCTGCCAAATTTCAGGTTTCTATCTACAGGGGAATTTGGAGAATTGGTGAGGAGTCAGTGAGTGAAGGCTTTGCCTTTTATTAGTATAGATTAGTAAAAAAAAAAACGAATTCGGGGCCCCTGGCTGTGACCGTTCCGGGCAGAGCTTTGAAATGAAACCTGCATAACTTTTGTAAGTACACTGTAAGGAATACGCCTGCCAAATTTCAGGCTTCTATCTACATGGGAAGATGTAGAATATAGCTTATAAAAGAAAAAAAATGGATATAGGCCCCCAGCCCCAGAGGAATAGATATTATGAGTTCAGTACCCTTCGGTATTTGAGTATGGATAACAAAGTGTATGTGTATTAATTTTGGTGCAGATCCATCATTTCTTGTAGGAGTATTAGCCTATTGATATTTATATAGCTTATATAAATAAAAATGAAATGGGGCCCCCGGCCCCAGAGGGATGGATATTATGAGTTCAGTATCCTTCGGTATTTGAATAGAAATAATAAAATTTATGTGTTCTAAGTTTGGTCAAAATCCATCCATTCGTGTAGGAGTATTTGTTGTTAATTTTTTAAATAAAATTTATATAGGAAAAAACGACATTTTATGCCCCGGCCCCAAAAGAAATGTTATAAAAANACTAGCCAATATACCCGGCGTTGCACCGGGTTGCATTAGGTACCCGATCCCGGTAAGACCCCAATCCCATTCTCACCACGATCCCGGTGCAATCCCTTTTTCTTGTGGCTACGATTCCAGGGGAATCCAGATCCCGTCGTTATCTTGATCCCAGTGAAATCCCGATGTCAGTG
>CAXITT010000079.1:932136-962325 GCA_964033795.1 Lymnaea stagnalis
CCCCCCCCCCCCCAAGCTTCCCGGAGGAAATTGTCTGAAAGAAACACTGCTGCCCCCATGTGTTGTCGCCCCTGCTTACTCTAATAGTTTTATAAATTGAAAGAGTGCATTTAATGCACTAATGATAGTTCGGGAGAGTGACTGACAAGGGGATATAGACTCCGTTTGGGTGTATTATTTCTGTATGTCTTTTTGCCTGTGTTAGACCATAAGACGCAACAAAACAACTAACGTGTCATCATGAAGTATTCTTCAGCGAACACTTAGCGACAATGTAGCGTCCGAGAGGACAGTGAAAGGAATGTGACAAGTTGTTTAATTTTACACTGTTTATCCATATTAATAAATAACTAAGCTATTAATGTGCTTTTTAAGCAAAAGTT
Organism: Lymnaea stagnalis; assembly: GCA_964033795.1. Taxonomy (NCBI): domain Eukaryota; kingdom Metazoa; phylum Mollusca; class Gastropoda; family Lymnaeidae; genus Lymnaea; species Lymnaea stagnalis. Next base: position 932,520 of record CAXITT010000079.1, read on the forward strand.
GCCGTTATAGCCTGAAGTTGACATATTGACCACAAGCCGTTGCATTCAACTTTACCCCCACTCCCACCACTGTTTTCCTTTGATATTGACGCCATCGATTAAATGTTTCTTGCAAATCCTTTTCACCCAACTCTTGTTTGATTGCGAAAAGGTTGTTTACGTTCAGATACGTTAGATTTGTTCTAAAGAAAGCTATCTGGTGATGCAATTTCTTGAATTTCTTTTCTTGAGGGTTCCAACGTGCTTCCTATAAATAACGCGGCAGCTTTCCAAGCCGAGGGAGAGATTTTTACTGATTTCCTTTGACCTTTTCGAGACGTAAAATACTTGGAAGTGCCTTACAAAATGGTCATCTTTATGTATAGATTAATATTTTTAACGTTCATAGATAATACCCTTTTACTTGCTTTGATGTAATTTAATATTATTTTTATTTCTGTGCATTTGATTTTGCTTTTGAATATACATTTAATAATATTATGAAATTAAATATTGTCATTGTCACTAGCATTTGTATCGTTTTTCTTTGTGTTCTGTGCTTTGTTACTTATTATTCATTTAACGCGCAATTTTTTTTAACAGATTAAAATTTTATAACACATAACGGTACGTAAGAGTGTGATATAACCGCCTGTAGAAAAAAATTCAACACATATGAGTTTTGCATCATGTACTAGTCACTAATTAGTATTTTTAAAACGTTTTTCTTTCCAGAAATTTACCCTCTTTAAAAGACATTTTGTCCAATATAATATGGTAAGGATAACTTTCCTTCTAAATTAATATGAATGTTGTTGTGACTTGAAAACCTTTGAGAACATGTATACTTGAGCTACTGAGCTTAGTAATTCAGAGCAGTTAACTAGATTTTATACGACAGATGATATATAAAATTGTTGACAATCAGTGACTTTCTGAAATTAAAAAAAATAAATAAAAACCTACTGTATTTTTAAAGTGTGTATCTGGGATTTACTGAGATGGGAAAATTGCATAGGATATATTTTCATTACTCAAAATCGTATGTAATTCCGCTAAGCGGGAAAGAAACCCTAGGAACCTTGATTATATTTTTTCTGACAACATATCTCTCAATAATCATATTTCTCACATCTGTCGCTCTGCGTACAGCGCTATCCGTCAGATCAGCTCCATCCGTCACTCCCTCACAGTTAGCGCAACAAAAAGAAAGTCTGTGCCTTGTTCTCTCTCGTTATGACTATAGTAACTCTCTTCTGTCAGGTTCACCAAAACATTTCATAGAAAAACTGCAGAAAGTTCAAAACTCAGCTGCTAGGTTAGTTTTTAAAGACAAAATAAAAACGTGATCACGTCAATCCACTACTTCACTCATTTTATTGGCTCCCTATACAGGCACGCATTGATTACAAGCTGTCTGTTTTCTGTCACAAATTTTCTCTGGTTCCAGCCCTTCCTATCTTACTGAACTTCTTTCTGGCTATTCACCCTTTCGAAAGCTTCGTTCCTCCGCAGACACGCGTATTCTTTCTTTTCCCAAAACACACGGTGAACGATCTTTCTTTTTCTAAAGGTACTCGGGTGCGAATGGCGTCGCTGCATGTCTTGGTCCATTTTGACTCAGTGCTATTCGGATGTCATTTGTGGTAGTTTATTTTAGTTAAAGTGAAGAATTAAGTTTACAAACATAAAATCCATTCAATTATATTTCGGTTGATACCTCATTTTATCTTACAAACCCAACAATAAAATTTCAAATTTTTTTTTTAATCCCAACCTCTCACTTCTGGTACCCGGTTACGAATAGCCACTTCGTTTAAGCTTTCAGTCAGTGCTTTACTGTGTTTCTGATTGACTGGCTATGCGTCAAATAGTTTGATGAATTAATTACGACTAAAGATATTTTACAATCTATAGATTGTCAAGATTTCATATTGTCTGTGAAATTTACTTTGATACGACAGAACTGTTTAACTTGAAGCTAGCCCAGTTCTTATCATATATGTGCTCTATGTGAACTCATGAAAATTTAGCCCTAAATAACATTTTCTTGTAGTCGATACCCTTTTAAAAATCCATTGCTTTTTTTAAAACTTCATTACGTTACTTTGTTTAATTTTTTAAAATGCTAATTGATACGACCTTACGCCCTTATTTAAAACTAGAATAAATGACCCGAAGTTATTGAGATAAATTATGGTAGATCCTTTGCAATAATTTCTAACTGCTATTGCAAAAACTCATCACATTCATAACTTTAAAAAGTTAATGATACTTACGTTTCTACCATCATTACGTTTTAAGAAGTATTTATCTGCTATATATTATAGGCCTACCCTACTCCTTTTCACGCTCGAAACTACTTTTTTCCCCTTCTAAATATGACCTTAAATTACACTGTGTCATTTATTACTAATTATATCACTGTTGTCACTAAAGAAGTTAATTGAGGGACAATTACTACGTTAGAGAAATACTTTAGATTTACCCCTTTGCGTGCCCTTGAATTACAACTTTTTTTTTCTCTAAAAATTGTTTAAAATTTTTAAATTTACACCAAAAACTTTTAGATGATATTAAAATATTTTATATTATAGCAATTCGATATATATTGATATCTTCAGCAAAAATTTAAACACATTTTTGCCTTGTTTTAAAAAGATTATGTATTATCAGAAAATCGTTAAACAAAGCATTATTTTATCTAAAGAAGAGTCGCGCAACCGTTTTTCACGTTTATAACAGATTTGAGTGCTGTTTTTTTATTTTTTTTATTTAAATGGTTAATCTCATAAAATACAAATCTCTTTACTTTTGCAAAGTAAAAAATACAATTATATTTTAATTTTTTGAAAATAAATATTAACCCATCTCAATTTTTCAAAATTAATTTTTCAAGCGTGTAAAATGATTGGATTTTGATATTCATGGGGATACTTATATAAATTTGTTAACGCCATTGATCTTCTTAATTGGTAAACATACGTATATTTGTAAAAAAAGATTTTTTTCCAAATGTAATACCATAGGATTTAAATATATTGCCATCCACGTGAAAATGTATGCATCCTATTTCCTACCTCCGATATGTATTTAACCCAAGAAAATTAATTATTTATCAAAATCATTCCTTTATTTTGAGACGTATTTTGTGCTGCCTTGTGCAAAATTAACATACCTATATTTGTAAAAAGAGAATGCAACATCTCTTTTTTCCCAAATGTAATACCATAGGATTTAAATATATTGTCATCCGCGTGAAAATGTACACATCCTATTTCATACCTCCGAAATGTATGTTCCCAAGAAGGTTAATTATTTATTAAATTCATTCCTTTATTTTGAGACGTATCTTGTGCTGCCTGGGGCAAAGTAACCAACCCCTCCCCACCCAGATTTAAATAAATTTAGAAAAATCTTCTACCAGATTATTTGATTTGATATCGCGCTGGTATCCATGCCACTTTAGCATGCTCACTGCCCTCTGGTCCTCCGAAATCTATTGAAACAAAAAAGTTTTTAATTGTTTCTTAAATGATTTTTTATCATTTACAATTCCCCTCACAGATTAAGGCAAACTGTTCCATAATTTTGGCGCTATCGCTCCAAAAGAGCGCACTCCGTAAGATTTTTTTCTAAGTTCATCCACTCTAGGAACACTCAGTAAGTACTATGTTGAAGACCGCAGGCTCTTCAGAGGTACATGTTTATAAATCAATTCCTTGAGATATTCCGGTGCTAAGCCATCTAAGCAGCTGTACGCCAGGGACAGAATTTTGTAGTTAATGTAGTCTCTTCCATACCCAAACTAAAATAATTTGCGCTTCACATGGTTCGTTCCTTTTTGTTTTAGTTATAAGTGGATTAGTCAATGCTATTTAGCTATGGAGTTGCGCTACACGGTTTGACTTAAACCGCATTTTATTATTAGATTTATATTTAAAGGTTAGTTTTTTATTACGTTATAATTTTAATAAATGTATATTTTTGGAATAATAAAAGTCAAAACTTTTTAATGTTAATATACACAGCCGAAATGTGTGTGTGTTTTATTAAAAATTTAAAAAGCAATCAATTGTATTTATCAATTTTACTTTTAAGAAGGGAGAATGCATTATCTGTTTTGTCACGTGTGGTTATTAAATTTAAAGAAACCTAAGAGTTTTGGAGAAATAAGCTATTCGTGCTATGATGTCATTTGCCTGATTATTTATAACAAATTAATTAAAAATTTTATTTCGCAATCTTAACAACGCACTAAAAAGACTGATGTTGGGGTTTTCCCGATTAATGTGATCATGATTTTTAATTTTTTTTTTATTTCTTCAGATTTTTAAACACAAATAAAATGCTTAAAATCGTTCCTTAGTTGATACTTTAAATGTATAATTGGTAATTTATAATTATAATACTTAAACTTTTTAATACAATGAAAGCGGATTTAAAATATTTTTTGCGCATTTAAATTTATTCGATTTCCGTAAAGTAATAGAAAATAACTATGATTGTTTTTAGGAATCCGACGTACTTAAATCATATCTCCCTTTTGGCGTTATGTGACTCTAGCTCATTCTTATATTTAATACATATGAATCAAAGTAATACGGTAAGCCTTTTGATTATCAAAGGGATTTTTGGCATTTACACTTTAGAAGTGGAACGAGGGCTTAAATCGGCACGGGCCCCATCGATATCAATGTTAACTATTTTGTTTAGATGTTACACATTACTATTTTTTTTCATTTTAAAATAAATTTTATTGGTTTAAACAAATTAATTTATAATTGAATTTTAAAAAACATAAGTTGAAAAAAGTTTCCTGTAGGCCGTATCGGCCCGAACCGTCTCAGGAAGGCAATCCTTACTTTGATTTGTATTTTAACGAAAATAAGACAAAGCTTAAATAATTATTAATGACATCATAAAATTAGTAAGATAAGAATCTTTATTTATCTAAATAAATATAACAATTCTTTTTTATTATATTGCTCATATTCATTTTCAGAACATGAATCAATGCAAATTTAAATTTAAACCAAGACAACATTTTACAATTATAGAAATTTAAACAAGACATCTTAAGTATTTCTCTAGCGTAGAAATCAGCTATAAATGAACTCCTTCAGTAATACTAATGACTTAATTAGTGATCATTAGATTTGGTAACTGCTGTTGAAAAGGTGAACGTTTGCAAAAGTTCTGGAGATTGGAAGGTTTATTTGGAAAACAAAAACAAAAAACAAATTATGTTATTCAGCTAAATTACAAATTAATGAATGTATGACGCCTTTTGTAAAAAAAATGTTCGGCATTCACACATTTCCCCCATCCCTAGACACAAACGAAATCAGCGCAAGTGATCCTCATTTCATTTTTAATAAGATTGTTAATTATTCTTATTATGAAAAGAGAAAATCGTTTTGGATCTTTAGGCATTTAAGGCTTATTTTTTAATCTTAATCACATCCAGAACGCTACGTTACAATATTGCGCTTTAATAATAATTGATCATACCGTACATCATTAGTAGGCGCAGGATGCAATCTTAATTCTAAAAAGTAATATTTAAATTTTTCAAAGGATCGACTATATTTAAAATTATTATATATTTTAAAATCCTTTATATTAACTTCGCTTTTATTCGTGTTTTCGTGAGGGGGGGGGGGGGGTTAAAAATTTTCGAACGATTAATTGTGCCACTTCCGTATAAACCTATTGCGCTGAAATGGAATGGTTGATGAAATAAATCTGCGGTGTAAAGCGAGTGGGACATTAGATTCTAAATATAAAGTGAACAAATACAAAAATCATAAATAAGGATTTATACGACAAGGTTGTATAAGTAAACCATGATGACACTATGCAATTGATAAGTAAACCATGATGACACTATGCAATTGATAAGTAAACCCTTAACATATATTAAATGCTCATCTGTTCTTATTAATAAAACGAAAAGTTTTTAATAAAAGATAATTTTCAAAATATTTTAATTATAAAACTTCATACCGAATGAAAGGAAATTTAAGGCGATTTCAAATATTTAGAATCTAATTCTGTAACTAGATGTGCCTCAAGGGGACGGATCATCAGTTACGCCCGTAGTGATAATTAATTGGTTCTACTATCTTACCAATTAAAATCGGTGAAACTTGACATTTAGGTTTTCTTTAAAAAATAGTATTGGTTTATTGTTATATACATAGTTCTTCGGGGAGGAGAGGGCAGTTGACATGCTCCCCTCCGCACTTCTCCTTTCGAGAGATGCCTGAAATGAACACTGCCGACGTTACGGTCCCCGACAAAAGGATCCCTTTCAATAAGGCCCACGACATAAAGGCTGTAACAGATAGCTGCATTATCCTGTGCTTGGTACCACTGAGTGCGGGTGGGCGCCTGGGTAAGGTGTTGTTTATTGTCTGTGCTGTGTTCTAAATGTGGTGGTTTTTTGTGTGTTTAAGTAGTAACTTTCAATTGGCGTTACCCCTTATTGGATTACGGATTAAAAAATAATAATAACTTACGATGTGAAGTTGACTGGATTTGATGTACTTGAAATGTTTCTTTTAGGGCTGAGCCAATAGCTGACCCGGTTACCCAAAAAGGACGAGTACTACACATCCAGCTAATGAAGCGAAACCGGTTCCGGTAGTACCATCACACGGCATAGGAACACTTGGCAGTTGCTCAGGGCATCACGCTTCTAGGGGGCCTCACGCTTCTACGGTTATCAGTGACCCATATTGTTAATGCATATTAAAAGATCTTCTATTGTTTAATTCGTAAAGGGGTGGGGGATGGAGTTGAATGTGTTAAAGTTAATCAAAGAGTTTTACCATGAGCCCCATATTTTATTTAATAACTAATCTAAAAAAATAGCAATAGTAGTTGGCAATTTCATCTAAACTTTTCAATCTAATTATTTTTTGGGGTGAATTTATACCGAAGATCGGATAATCAAACATTTATAAATGTTTAATTTCTTTTCTAAATATCTTATCTCTTCTTTTTAAATTTATGCAATACATATTCAAGAAATAACCAGTTTTAATAACCATAAAAAATCTTTAGACATTTGATACAAAACAGTATTTGCTCTGTTTTGTTTAAAACTTGTAAATGTTTAAATTTGTTAAGAAAAATGTGGTAACAAATAAATAGTTTAAATAAAAAATTATAAAACAAAATTGCTATTTAGAAACAACTTAAAATAATTTATTTGTATAAAAACAATCAGGTCAAGGGAATATAATATTTCAGTAGCATTTGTACTGTTTCTCTCAGATTAAGTTTAGATGATGCAAATTTAAATTCAGATGTGTGCAAAATGCCACCTGGCATTTTGAATTTATCAAAAATGTTCTAGGTAGCCCAGCCCATCTCACGTTTCGTTTGGGAGCCTTCGGTGCAATCGATTTGTGCTCCCTTCCCGAGCCAAATGACTGTAATGGCACCTTTTTATCTACAAGAAAGCACTCGATGTTAGTAATTTAAATGATTTTCTTGAATTTTACAAACTCGATAAATTAATGTGTAGGCCTATATGTCGCGGCAGCTATCTCTGGTTGAATTATGCCTAATTGTGTCCCAACCCCCTTTTCCCGAAAACCTCAAAAGCCCAATTGACACCCCATTTTTCTCGGTGTTGCACTGGGGCCCGGGTCCTGACAAATGAAATTAATCGCACAATTTTAAACATAATTAGTGTAAATTTTATCTGAAATAAATGAATAAAAATGGAAAACAGACGAGTTAGTAATGTGAAACTAAATGTAATCTAAATGAAACTGCAAAGTTATTAAAATAATACATTAGGTGTTGTGAATTTTATGTAATTGTTTAATTTAGTAGAAGTATGATGATACTTCCTGCTTACAATTAATGTTTCCTTTCTCTGCTGACTGATGTGTTACGCACTACCTTCTATTGTGAGAAATTAATGTCTTATTTTTATTTCATGGCTGGTTCAAAATAGTGCATAACAAAGGACGATACCATAGAGAAATACAATAGCAAAAATACTACACTAAAACAGTACTAATTACAAATAATAAGATTTATTTAAGAATTAATATAATTACAAAACAAAAGAAAAATAATAAAAAATCATCAACTTACAGAGTAGGATATGTCTTGTACGGGTACACAGTTAGTACAATGTGCCAATTAATAATGATGAATGCGAATAAACACATATGAGTACATACAGAATAATACAATTGTCTCGTGAAGTGAAAAATATCTATCTCAATCTCCGTCCTTAAATTTCTCTGAACCCCTTGTATATGCAGCGTAAGACGCATTCCAGAAACGACTCAGACATTGTTTACTTTTCTAGTCCAATCGCGAACTTTCCACAAAATACTATGATAACAGATTGATTATTTTTAGTTGGTAATGGTAGTAAACAAAGGCCAAGTTGAAAGAAAATAGGCCACGCCCAATACGAACGCGGCGTCTGCTAGATTGGGTCATTCAGAGTTCACGGGACGGCGAAAGGTGACGAAAACACGTCGTCTTCATAGCAGATGTAACTGAGTATTGTTGATGTTCGGCGCCATGTTTGTTACCACTTCCTGTCTTACCTACTAAAGCGTAGCATAGCTCTATTCCTGCGTGTGCTTTTAGACTGATACACACCGGAGTGACGTGTGGTATGTTCAATTAAAATATTACATAATATACCATTGTGGTAACGGCTCTGGCAAAATAAATTGTTCTCGTGTAATTCCAAGATACCAGAAATGGACGCTTTATATGAGAATTTAGACTTCAGTAAGAAGACAGATTTCCGCACAGGTGGTACTGCTCACTGTGTGTTTGTTGACATTTTACATAGAGCATTTCGATCTTCCTGTACTCAGAGGCCCTTAGACCGTCAAAGACTGGTACTCTTGTATCTGGCCTGCATTCTCCTGGCAAATTCGTTTTCTCGTGAACCCAACCTTGGACCCAACTTCGTTACGAGTGCTGGCTTTCCTCTCTTGCATACCACTCATGTTCCGAATCCCAGTCATCATTGATCTGCGGAACATGTGACCTTGCTGTACTGTGACAGAGGTGTTGCCTGTGAACAATGTGGGCAATGGTTCCATAATCATTGCCAAAGCATCGACACAGCTTATTACAAACAGCATGCTAAAAATTTTGGTGTGACGTGGTACTATACTGTCTGCGGCTGCCAGATTAGCCAGTCTTTTTTTGACTTCCATAGTGAAGGAACAGACTCTACCTTCCCAGATTCTCTCTGAATCCCTCAAGCTCCACAGCATTCGAAGTTTTCAGCCACCACACTGTTCAACTCATATGCCCTGCAGTCAGCAAGACAAATGGAGACACAGACCATTGCGCATATTGAATGTCAACTTTCAGTCTGCAAGCGGGAAGAGAGTAGAGATAGCAAACCTGATCAACAGCCTAAAACCTGACTTCATAGTGGGCACAGAAACATGGCTGAATTCCCCCATAGCGAGCGCAGAGGTTGTACCGGACAATTACAAATTATTCGGTTGCGACAGAAAAGACAGAGGAGGAGTATTTGTTGCTGTCCATCACAACTTGGACTGCCATGCTGTTCCAGAACTAGATGTTGACGACTGCGAGCTCCTGTGGGTGAAATGGAAACTGAAGTATAGACGCACACTTTACGTTTGTGCCTATTACAGACCCAAAACAGCAGATGAAACAAGCCCGAGGAGGTTCGAGGTATCGCTTCACAGAGCAACAGATTCCTGCCTCGAAGCCCAAGTCCCCATACCCTGTCCTACACTCTGACATCATGGAGATGATTAACAATCAAGGTCTGGAACAGCTGGTTAAGGAACCCACGAGGGCGGGGGACACTCTTGACCTACTCCTCACAAACTGTCCACATCTCATCCAAAAAGTTGAGGTCATCCCAGGGATATCAGACCACTGCATACCATATTGTGAATTTCAGGTCAACACACTAAAAAGAAACAGGTCATACGAGAAATCCCAATACTGGGTGAACTGTACCTGCTTGTATGATTTGTTTAAGTTTAGATTTAGTCTGTAATATTGTTTTGCATGTCAGATATAAATGTTGTTCTGTCTCATTAGCCCCTGCCCAGCAGAGTGGACATTCTTTGTGCCATTCCTTGTATGGTCTTGATGAGTCTATATGTTATTTCTTTGTCTTTGTTTTCTATTTCTTTAATGTGTGTATTTTAAAATGTATTCTTAGTGTTTATTGTGTCATAAACATGTGTCCACTTTATTCTATTGTAGAGTGGTGTTGCTTGTCTCTTTATTAAATGTGTGTAAATTTCTTTGGTTGTTTTGTGTATAAGTGTTTCGTTGACTTTTAATGCTTGGATGCATGCCATATGAAAATCCGATTGTTTTCTTCCCATGTAATGTGGTGTGCTGTTGTCGATTTTTATTAACTGTCCTAACCCTATCCCTGTGTAATAATGTGTAAATAAATGTTCAGCCTTCTGTCTAATGGCTTGTCCTATTTGATTCTAAGTGCCTGTAGTTTTGTTTGTATGTCTTGTAAATTGATCCAGCCCCCATTCCCCTTTTCTCTTCTAATTTAGATTGGATTAATTTTGTATTTTTAATGTTTTGTATTGTTCCTTGAAATATGTAGTTCCTGATGTGTAAGTTGATTGGATTTGTTTTAAAATTGCTGGTGGGGGGGGGGCCCATATGTTCCATGTGCAGTGGCGTAGCGAGGGGGGTGCGGGGGTGCGGACCGCACCGGGTGAAACCATTTTTGGGGTGACACCCAATTGAAAAATTGCATATTTACAGAGCACAGACTGCTCGGTCTAACCGAGATTCATAAAGGGATAACCGATCACACCAACATTTTTTACAAATTTTACCAATCCAAATGCGTGCTTTATTAAAAGTTCAAGGTTGATGCGTCATAAATGAGATGACCCTATGTTTAGGTAGGAAAAACACAGTCATAATTCCATGCCGATTGAAGTGTTCGGCAACTTCCTTAAGTGACAGGAGGCTATATTTATCTAAATTCTGAGAAATATGGCTTTTCATTGATGCCAAATACGGTGTGGTCGGGCGATTCAAGTATACTAATTGGTAAAAATTAAAAACAGTAAAAATGAATTTTTACCCATTATTAGGGTTAAAAAATATATTATTTTACAATTTGTCAATCTTTTAGTGATCAATTGTTAATTATTGAAATTTAAATAAAGAAAGGGTTTTGAAGACATATATAATATATATCGAAACCCAGAAACAATAAAAAAAATTACTTTTTTCGTCCCCAATTCGTCACTAGTATCGCCCCTTAACATTTGAGCACGATTGTCATATTTCGACAGCTGGGTTTTACCTGCTACCTTTTTGTATTGTATTTTGGTCAGTGCTCTGACTGTTCTTTTTTAACTGTCGTCAGTAATTATTTTGTTTCTTGTCTTCAATATGACAAAATTAAAGCATTTTTATTGTTCAAGATTATTATATGTGGAAACACGGCGTCCACAAATCTAAACAGCCTAGTGGCTGTCAGCAGTGAAATTCAGAAAACAGAATTGACGGCTGATAATGTTGATTCAAAACAAGATACTGTAAGTCTAATGGTTAATGACAAAAACTGGCACATTTTATCAGATGCTTCTCTCTGGAATGTACCAGTTCCAGATAATTTTCGGTCTAAAATTATTAAAATATGGAGCACCTCGTTTCAGAACAAGGACCGGACTATTCAGCGTAGTGACCGGGCAAAATACGAAATCTAAAGTAGGCGTTCGCCAACTAACAATACTATGGTTCTACGGGATGATGCAAAATGGCGAGAAAATACTGCGCTCGTGTATGGTTTATTCACTTGTCAGTCAGAAATTGTATTGTTTTTGCTGCAGATTGTTTTCTGTTAATGTTACAGAAAGAGCATTCAAATTGGTTACTGGCTTTGATAAGTGGTGGAAACTGAGCCCAAAATTACAAAATTATGAAGCATCTGAAGAGCACATATGTTGCCTTAAAAAGGCAACAGGACTTAGGATACACAAAACAATTGATGCCGAACTTATTGATGTGATGAACAGGGAGAAGAAAAAGTTAAGGGATATCTTGCACAGGTTGCTGGATATCACATTGTTTCTTGCAAAGCAAAATCTGGCATTTCGTTGTCACAACGAAGATGAATCTTCACTGAAAATTTCTTGAAATGGTTCAGATGCTATCCCTATCTAAATATGACCGAGTGCTTAAAGAGCATCAAATAAGACTAAAGAGGAGTACATCAACAGAAAAAAGCATCTGCATCTTACCTTTCACCAAAAACCAAAATGAATTTAAAAATGTCCTTGCAAATCATGTGAAGGAGATTCTCATCATGGATATAAAGGATGCGAGGATTTTTGGAATTATGTTCAAAGTACACCTGATATATCAAACAGTGATCGGAAGTCTGAAGTGATCAGATATTTGAAACCCACTATGGGTCAGTATTTGATGTTTTAAAATTCATAGCTGAATGGGAATTCCTAGAATCTCTTCCAATACTCTCGATAAGCCTTAAATTTGTTCTTACGATATGTGTGTATGTGGCTTCATGTGAGCGGAGCTTTTCAAAACTAAGGCTTATCAAGAAATATTTATGATCCACCATGGGCCAGTCTAGGCTTTCTGATGTGGCTCTGCTATAAATTGAAAGTGATATAATGAAGGACATTGATTTTGATCAAGTGATTGATAGGTTTGCAGCTTTGAAGACAAGGCAAGAAAAGTTTTTAATAACGTAAATTTAATGTAAATATAACCATAACTTAACGTTGTTACAGTTTTTAAATACATTGACCTTATGACTTTAGATGTATGTGTTTTTGTTCTTGTCATTGTTATAGTGTTGACTTATTTTAACAAGGAGAGATACATCACGGAATTTTTTTTATATTTTTTTTTTTGGGGGGGTGTGACCTCCTGAGTTTACCGCACCGAGTGACACCAACCCTAGCTACGCCACTGTCCATGTGTATATTGTTTTTGGAATTACATATGTGTTTATGATTGTGCTCCTGTCAAATATTGTATGTTCTGTGTATTTATGTCTGTCAATTATGTTTTTTATTGATAGTTCAATGTTTTGCCATTTTTCTGTGTTAGTTTGAGCCTGTTTGTTTGAAAAATTAATCCCATAAATCGTAAGACTATCTTTCCTTACGATTTCTGAAGCGAAATCTCGTCTATCTTTCCACCTACCAATCCCCATAATTTCAGATTTAGTTATGTTTATTTTAGACCCACTACCTCTCCCTAATTCTTGAAATATTGATATTATTTTTGAAATAGACTATCATAAATAGGAAAAAACGTGTGTCCTCTGCATATGCAATGACTTTCGTTTCCTTACCACCAGGGATCCCTTCTCCTTTAATACTCTCCACCCTTCTAAATCTCTCTAACAAGGGTTCAAAGGATAGGATATAAAGGTAAGGGGATAGGGCAGGGTTGCCAACTCAATAAAATAACATTTACTGACAAATATAATAACTCTCAAACAAAATTTACGGACAAAAACAATTTTTTACGGACACATTTAACATAAAATGTTGTCCTTAAAACGAACAGCCTAGCTGTCCAGAAAGCTCTTACTGTTTAATAGAGCACGGGATGCCACTAAAACAATTTAAAAATTAAAATTTGAATAAAGAAAATAGATAACACAAACATGATTTACTGGGGTTTTTAAACGTTGAGATTCCACGTTTTGTCGATTTTTTTACGGACGTCTTAATTTTTTAACGGAATTTTACGGACAGGCAATTTTACGACAAATCTTTAAGGACTGTCCGTAAATTTACGGACGGTTGGCAACCCTGGGATAGGGGACACCTTTGTCTAACTGATCTATCCATTTTAATGTCTTTAGAAAGTGTGTTGTTTATTATAAGATTACTAATGGGTGACTTGTATAAAATTTTTACCCAATTACAAAAACAATCCCCTAGTTTGTTGTGTTGTAATATTTTATGTATAGTTATGTGTGGTCTCCGCTATCAAAGGCTTTTTCTTTATCTAGTGAGAAAATACATGTTTGGATGTTTTTGTCATTTGAATATTGAATAGGTCTCTAATGAAATGAATGTGGTTATGTATGTCCCTGTCTTTGATGCTGCATTGTTGGTTTATATGTATTAGGGTATTTAAATGTGGTTTTAATTTGTTTGCTAGAGTTTTTATGAGAATTTTATAGTCTGTGTTAAGTAAAGATATGGGTCTATAACTTTTAAGTTGTGTTCGGTCTGATCTTTTTTTCGTAAAAGCTGTATGAAGTATTCATTGAGTGTGGCAACTAATTGTTGCTGTAAGCTTCTTCTAGTGTGGCATGTAAAATTGGTCCAAGTCTTGTGAAAAAGAAAAGGTAGAATTCCTTTGCTGGCCATCTGGCTCAGGTGGGGGTTTTTTTTATTCATGCTGGACAATGACGTTTTAATGTCTGCTAATGTAATAGTTGTGTCCATTTCTTGTGTTTGAATTTTATTTAGTTTTTATGTAAATTTTGTGTACTTGTATATTTGACTCAGTTTGCTCTGTTCCAAAAAGTTGTGTGTAGTATTTTTTCAAATGTGTTTACGATCTTTGGAGTGTATGTTTCCCTTTTTGTGTCAACGATCTGTCCTATCTGTCTACTTTTTTGTATGTTTTGTTCTGTTGTTAGAAATATCTTTGTTAGGTGCCTCTTGGATGTTAGTTAAGTAAGTTCTACTCCTAACATGTGCCCCATTGTATATATTTTGTTTAATTTTCTCTAGTTCTTCTTCTAATTCTTGTATATAGGGGTAGAAAGGAGTTTTTGCTTTCTCTGTTGTTATGCGTATCTCTAATTCTCTTTCTCTCAGTTGTCTGTGTAAGCTCGTAATTTTTTGTGATATGTTTGATGGTGGATTGTAAAAGTTCCCAGTGTTGTCCTAAGTTGTTGTTTTTTGCTAGTGTATTATATTGTTTTATAACGCTATTATATTGTTTTATAACGCTATTAATGAGATCTGTGTACTGATTGTTTTCTAAAAGTGAATTGTTAAATTACCAATGTGGGGATTTTTTAATGATGTTCGATCTTGTTGTATTTATTGTAATTTTCACTCCTTTGTGATCTGTAAAGTCTAGTGTTTCTGGAATGTGTTTTGATTCATTTATTGTATCTACTGTTGGTAAATAGAACCTATCACTTCTTGCGTTGGTGTTGAACGTATTGCATGTAAATGTTGTTTATTTGCCTCCCCTGTGTAGTGTTCTGTATGCGTCTACTATGTTAAATGTCTCTGTTATGTATTGTAATACTTCGGTACGTGTTGTTTCTTCTAAAATGTTATCTTTTCTTTTGGGTTTGTTGTATCTAAACTGCTTGTGGTATAATTGAAATCCCCTCCTAAAATGACATTTCTTCTTTTGAGTGAGTATCTTAGTGTTTGTACTAATGTGTTGTAAAATAGTGGTTTTTCTGTGTGCTGAGAAGTGGCATATATATTGACTAGTGTGTAAGTGTCTCTCTCGTCTGTAATGTTGAGTATGACCGTTCTCCCTTCGCTAGCCCTGTCTTTGTGAGTTATCTCCCATCTATCTGATGTATGTACTATTCCTACCCCTTTACAATGTCTGCATAAACTGAAATGACTGTTTTTCATGCCTAAAGATTTTGTATACCTTTGTGCGTCATCGTCTGTGTTTATATGTGTCTCTTGTAAAAAATAAAATCGCATTTATTTTTTTTGACAATGTTAATTATGTGCTGTTCTTTGTTTCTGCAACTTCTTATGTTTAATGAGAAAAGTATGAGTTGTGTTTCCCCATGATTGTTAGTGAAGTATTGATGTTAAAGAATGTTACTTTATAAATTTCTGTTTATAAATTCTAAACAAAATTGTCAATTAAAAAAAAATTAAAAGTCCGAAATATAATTTGATTCTTCTTCAGAAGACGTGTGTCGTCTTCAGTAAAATCGGGAACGCCCCTGTAATAGAAATGAATGATGCTCACTCTTCAGGATTCGTGTAACAACTGACTTTATTTTGACCTTCTACAACCTTTTTATACTTCTACATAAAAGATCACTCATTCCAGATTTTCACGCATTTACGTTCAAAAACTTTCATGAATAAAAACAACTCATGACGTCCAGTCATACTGTCACATCTCCTTCTTAACAATACAAGCAATAGTCAATCAAGAAAATGGTCTGCATGCATCACTAAATCAATAGTAATACTAAAACACTATTCAATACTTTGTATGCATAAATAACTCAATTTGCATTGCATGACACTGTACGTATTACATGTCTCTATC
This sequence comes from Lymnaea stagnalis, assembly GCA_964033795.1. Lineage (NCBI taxonomy): Eukaryota > Metazoa > Mollusca > Gastropoda > Lymnaeidae > Lymnaea > Lymnaea stagnalis. Next base: position 948,789 of record CAXITT010000079.1, read on the forward strand.
AAGGAAGCGTCTTTGTGGTTTCACTTGCCTGCCATATCTTGTCACCACCTGTGCTGGAATAGGATTTATGGCACTTGGTAGAGATATTTTCACCATAGTCTCTTTTACAACCTCTGGGTTGGTGAGTTGTGGTTCATGTGTTGTATCAGGACACTCCAGTTCAAATAAATCTGGTGTACTGCTTTGTCTCTTTGTCTCTTTTAACATTTTCTGATTTCGCCGATATGCCATCCCATCTGGCGTTTTGACAAAGTAGGACCTTGGTGTGGATGCTCTTGAGACAACTACTGCTGGCTTCCATAAGCTTTGAGGCTTATTCTGCATATATATATTGTACCAGGCTGAATTTGTGGATGGCCTGTCATTTTTGCTGTCTTGTTGTAATATCTTCCTTGATCATTTTTTCTTTTGATCCAGATGTTGGCCGTTTCTTTTGGGTTTGGAACTTTTGGCTTTAGGTAGGCATCAGTAGCTGGAAGAGTTGAACTTAGGCGTCGGCCCATGAGTAGCCGTGCAGGGGAGGGTCCATCAGGGCATGGCGCATTTCTAAACTGCAACAAGGCAATATATGGATCTTGGCCCGACGCTTGAGCTTTCTTTAAAAGTGTCTTTACTGTCTGGATTGCTCTTTCAGCCATGCCATTGGACTGTGGGTATCTGGGGCTTGAAGTGATGTGACTAAAGCCCCACTGTTTTGAGAAATTGCAAAACTCTTCACTGGAAAATTGGGGTCCATTGTCACTAATTACTTCTCTTGGAATGCCATGGCGTGGAAACTGGGACTTCATATGAACTATTACATCAGAAGCTTTGAGAGACGGAATTAGACTAATTTCAAAGAATCTGCTGTAATAATCAACGAGAAGTAAATAGTTCTTTCCAGCATAATGGAAAATGTCAACTCCTACTTTTTCCCAAGGAAGCGAGGGGATTTCATGGGCTATAATGGGATCTTTTTGCTGGGATCTTTGATACTGCATACTGAGCAGTTAGATACAATGTCTATGATCTGTGATGTCATTCCCGGCCAGAAAAGTACTTCCTTTGCTGTAGCCAAACATTTATCACGCCCCAAATGTCCCTGATGAAGTCTCTTGAGCATTTCTTTCTGCAGTAGTTTTGGAACTATAATTCGCTCTCCTTTGAAAAGTAAACCTTGGCTTTCACTTAGTTCTTCTTTGAATCCAGTATACATTCTTATTTCTTGTGGAATCTCAGATCTTCTATCTGGCCAACCTGCTAAAATATGTTGCCTTAAATGGTCTCAAAGTTGCCTCGTTCGCTGTTTCTTGTTGAAATAATTTCATTTTTTCATCTGAAATAGGTAGACTGTTGACTATTAGATGAACCTGTGCTTCCCAGTCATCACTGGATGGATTATGTCTTGGTAGGGATGCTCGTGAGAGGGTGTCTGGGATAAAAATGTCTTTACCAGGCTTGTATTTAAGAATGATTTCATATTTCATGAGTTGTAGAAGCATCCTCTGAAGCCTGGGTGGTGCAGATGACAAAACCTTTTTGATGATCACTTCCAGTGGCTTGTGACCTGGCGCCCATAGACATAGTAATGAAAATGTTCAACTCCGAATACTACGGCAAGCATTTCTTTTTCTATCTGAGCATATCTTTTTTCACATTCTGTTAAAGACCTAGATGCATAAGCCACCGGTCTCTCACTTTGAATTAATACTACTCCAAGTCCTTCTTGCGAAGCATCCACTGACACCTTGACTGGCTTTGATACATCATAAAACGCTAGCGCTGGAGCTGATGTGATTACATTTTTTAATTGATCCACTGCATTTTGCTGTTGTTCAAGCCACACCCACTCGTTATCTTGTTTGATCAACTCTCGCAGGGGTGCAGTTATATCTGTTAGATTTGGGACAAATTTTCCAAGATAATTAACCATTCCTAAAAATCGTTCCAACTCTTTGCGATTTGAGGGACATGGCATGGACTGTATCGCCTCAATTTTAGAGTTATCGGGTCTAATTCCCCTATCCGTAATAATGTGTCCTACAAATTTTACTTCATTGACCCTAAAACAGCATTTTGATGGTTTCAATTTTATCCCTTTTTCTCTGGCTGTATTGAGTACTTTCTTCAATCTTTTATCATGTTCTTCTATAGTTCTGCCAGATATCAGAATTTCTTCGATGTAAGTTTCAACACCTGGAATATTTTCAAAATCCTGGTGGAACCTTTTAGCAAATACTTCTGCAGAAGAATTGAGCCTGAATGGTAGTCTCATAAACTTGTACCTTCCAAAAGTTGTTAGATCTGTACAACTTTTTTCAAGTCTAATTTGCCAAAAAGCTGAGTTTGCGTCCAAAACAGTGAATATTTTGCTTCCAACAAGTCTGCTAGATATTTCTTCAATGGTGGGTAATTAGTAATGTTTCCGTTGAATGGCAAAGTTAAGGTCTCTAGGATCAAGACAGATCCTTAAATCACCGCCTTTTTTTTCAACAATAACCAGCGAGTTGACCCATGCCATAGGATGATCCACTTTCTCAATGACACCTTCATTTTCCATGTGCTCAAGTTCTTTCTTGAGGCCATCTCGCAATGCAGCTGGAACTTTTCTAGCAGCATGTACCACTGGCCTAATGTTACGCACTGACTTGTATTGGGAGAAATTAATCTCCTATTTTAATTTTAATTGGCTCGTTGTAAACAGTGCCTAACAAAGGACGATACCATAGAATCAACAATATTAAAGATACGACCCAAAACAGTTTCTAGTTACAATTAATTAAGATTTATTATGTCTTAAGATAATTACAAAAGAAAAAAAAAATATAATTACAATCTTCAACTTACAGTATGGTAGATCTTGTACCGGTACACAGTTAACACAGTTAGAATAATGTGCCAATAAATAATGCGAAATAAACACATATGAGCACACAAATACACAAAGAATAAAACACGCCTCGTAATGTTAAGAAAATCTATCTAAAAATCTCCCTCCCTCGTCCGTGCCTGTCAATCCCTTATATAGGTGGGTCTACCGACGCCCAAGCCCTGCCTTCGAGCAGCTACATGACATTTCTAGAAAAATCAAAATCATTCTACAAAATACTATTTGGAACAGATCATTTTTATTCGTTGGCGGCGTAAACAAGAATACATCAAAGACCTAAGCCACACCCCCTTGTGAACACAGCGTCTCATGCGGGGTCAATCAGAGGGCACGCACGAGAAATATTATGTAAACAAGCTCTCTATAACACCTAATAAGTGGGTCAATTTTGAATCCGTACTCCTCTTCCATGGAACCAAGACCACTGAAAACATCTGCATAAGAAGACAATGTTTCATCTCCAATAACATCCACTCTTTTGATAAGATTGAGTTGCTGGCAACCTGGCAGTCCCATGATTGGCTTGGATTGGGTTTTTACAATTTGAAATTCCAACATCTCAGTTTTTTCCTTTACTGTGCATTTGATCAATGCCTTGCCAACAACAGACAATCGTTCACCACTGTAAGTCGTAAGCCTTGCAGTTGACTTCAGAAGTCCTTTCTTTCGAAATTGACTAAACAGTCTATAAGGGAGAATGTTCACCTGTGCTCCAGTATCCAGTGTGAAGGTTATTTGCCTGCCCTCAAGAGTCACTACAGATTTCCACTCATTGCTAAGTATGTTGTTTAGAGAAACATTACCGATGAAAAATGTTTCTTCTAACGTTATCTTCAGATTGTAAAATGACAACTCTAATAGACCTGCATAAAGAGGAAAAATGATTCTGTTTGCCACAGTTGTGACATAATTGACCATATGCTGGACATTTTCTTGGTGGATGTTGCTTGCCACAATAGTTGCAATTTGTATTTGCACGTGGTCTTCTTGATCTCCCTGAATCTGATGTCACTGCCTGTACACCACCTTCTTCATTCATTATCTTGAGCTGCCACTCCATTGTCTCCGCTGCCCTGCATATGTTTTCTGCCTTAATGAGGGTCAGGTCAGATTCTCTAAGTAGTCTAGCTCTGACGTTATCACTCTTAATGCCTCCTACAATTCTGTCCTTTATCAACGAGTCTGTAAGACTTTCGAATTCACACGACTTAGCCTTGAGTTTGAGGTCGGTTAAAAAACAATCAAACGTTTCTCCTTCACTTTGATTTCTTGAAAAAAACACATGCCTTTCAATGGTCACATTTTTCCTGGGTGAACAGTACCTCTCAAACTTTTTCAAAATACAGTCAACCGTGTGAAAAGAAATAGCTATGTCACAATGTTCACATTCTTGGCTAGTCCACTGGAAAGTATTGAATATTTCCACGGCCTCCTGTCCTATCACATGTAACAGAGTCATGCTCTGCACTTCCTTACTCTTCGTATCAAGCCCACTGGCTGTTTTGTAAATTTCAAATGACTGTTTGAATCTTCTCCACTGGACAGCAACATTCCCACTTAAATCCAGATCTTGTGGTGGGCGTAGTTGTTTCTATACTGACACCATGTAATAGAAATGAATGATGCTCACTCTTCAGGATTCGTGTAACAACTGACTTTATTTTTGACCTTCTACAACCTTTTTATACTTCTACATAAAAGAACACTCATTCCAGATTTTCACGCATTTTCGTTCAAAAACTTTCATGAATAAAAACAACTCATGACGTCCAGTCATACTGTCACAGCCCCCGGAGGAAAGGTTGCATTTGTAAACCTTTTTCTTCTCCCCGGTGTTTTGCCCGTCGGAAGGTCGCTTTTTGTTCCCCGTGTTTTAGGAGATGTTGCGAGTCCTGGGGCCGGGTTTTCGGTTGTGTTGGAGATGTTGGCGCTGACGGGGATGTTGGTCCCCTTGTCAGTGCATCGGCGAGGAATTGTCGTAATTTTCTACTGTCTTCTTTTGTGTTAGTCCAGAGACTATTTCTTTTTCCTTTTCTCAATTTTTCCATTCATTCTCCCACCTTGCTTCCTCTTCCACGGCTGCTGTGGTTGTAATATTCTCTCCCTCGGCGACGACTTTTGTCGTGGTTGTAGGGTTCTCCCCCTCGTTGACCACATCTTCGATGTTTCCAGGGATCATCCCGTTTGTGTTGTCTTCATCGATTACTAGACGGCCTGGGGAGTTTGTTGTGTCATCAACCTGTGAAGGATTTCCTCTTCTAAGATGTCTACATTTGCTGGTCCCGTGGTCCAAAGAGGCACAATGGAAGCACGCTTGCTTTCTCCCTGGCACCAGTACCAACATTTTTGAGTTTTTAATAATACCACACTCTAGTAGTAGATAGTGGGGCACATTCAGGTGTTGTTGTTTTTTTGGTCTATAGACCACAGTCCATCGGTCAGCCCATTCTTTACTTTGAAAAATCTTCGCTTTCTCTTCTGATAAGAAATGTACCATCTCTTCCACCCCCCCCCTCCCCCACTTGCTTTGGCAGGGTAGGTGGAAGCCAATGTAAAAATAGTTTGGCCCTTTCTCGGCCAACGTGCTCAGTGGAGGCACATTCAGGGGTTGTTGTTTTTTTTGTCTATAGACCACAGTCCATCGGTCAGCCCATTCTTTACTTTGAAAAATCTTCCCTTTCTCTTCTGATAAGAAATGTACCATCTCTTCCCCCCCCCCCCCCCCCACTTGCTTTGGCAGGGTAGGTGGAAGCCAATGTAAAAATAGTTTGGCCCTTTCTCGGCCAACGTGCTCAGTGGTAAGCATTTTCTCTTTATTGATTTCTATGTTGGTTAAATGTATGTTGTCATAAATTTGTTTTTCCGCTTTCTCACCGAGCTTAAGATACCACTTTAAGGGTCCCTCAAACTGGTAGAAGGCCAAAAATGTCATGACGTCTGGTGGATGTGCTAAACATTTAATTAGTATCGACCAAAGAAATACAAGGGATGATTGTCAAAATGGAGGAGAAATGATGGGCTAAGACATTTGAAATTTATGACACAATTCACAATTTCTGTAACGTCATGATCTTGGGCCCAAAGACTTTAGAATTATTGAATTATTGGAACTGTTGCTGATTCAACCCGTTCAACTTAATGAAGATCACCATTTTGATGACCACTTTTATTATATGGTCCCTTTTGAGGGACTTCAAACATAGATTATCATGATGAATAACACAATGAATATTTAGTTCTTGAACATTTTTGTTGCTTGTTACTGGTAATAAATAATACATAATTGAGACTAAATATTGAATCACTGTTTCTTATATTTGAATGTTACTGTAAAATTGTTTGATAACTATATTAATTTAAATTGTAAGTAGAAACCTTACTTAGTAGGGGTTTTTTATGACTTTAAAAAAAAATATTTAATTGCTACTTATTGTGAAAATGCCTTGCTAAGATAATCGTCATTGTTGACCAGTTCTTGTAAAAAAAAATTCACTGCTTATTTGCAGTTAAAGGTTCCGCAAGATTTTCATTTACTTTTAAAAGTAGGTGAACGTTTTTAATGTGCTGAACATTATTTTTAAACATTGTGTAAATAATCATTTTTTATTATATTTCTTGGGCAGATTTTTTTTCCTAAACTTACTTCTATTGATTTTTTATTAAAAACATTAACATGCACTACAATAATGTGTAAAATTTGTAAAGATATCTAGAAAATTCTTAGCTTATGTGAATATGCCTTGCTGAAACTATTTTTGTAAAAAAAAAAATTTTCACCTTGGCCTGATAATTTCACATTTATATGATTTAAATGTCATTTTATTTGACTCTAAATTTCTAATATTGCTTAATTTAATTTTTTTCTCTTTTTAAAATGGTCCATTTAGGATTTTCCATTTATCTCTGACGTCAAATGTATTATGAGGAAAAGTATTATTACCACATGCTTCAAAAATTTGCAAGGTTTTTTCTATTATATTCTCTACAAAATGATTCATGTTTTTTTTTTATTACATGTCTCATAAACAAAATTCAGATGTTTTTATGATCTTATTATTTTTATTAGGTTCGAGGCTAGTGGGTTGTTGGGAAAATGCATTCATTTATATTCTATCTATTATATCGATGTTCTTAAATGTTTTTTTTAAATTAACGAGTGGAATGCGTTCATGGTGTGTGCATCCAATGTTGTTCAGGTAACTTTTAATTTTTTTAATAAGCATTCAGTGTCTTTTTTAATTTTTTTTTTTTTTTTTGTCGTCAATTGATGAATTAGGGGGAATAGTTTTGGAACTGCATAATTGAAACTTTGCATGCTTATTTATATTGACATTTTTTTTTTTTTTTTAAATTTATGATTTGAATGTTTTTTTTTTTTTTTTTTTTATTTTTTTTTTGGTTTTTTTTTATTTTTTTAATAAGTTTTCAGTGTTTTTTTTTATTTTTTTTTTTTTTTTTTTGACGTCAATTGATGAATCAGGAGGAATAGTTTTGGAACTGCATAATTGAAACTTTGCATGCTTATTTATATTGACATTCTTTACTTAATGATGTATGGTTTTTAAACAAATGTCTCATAGGAAAATTTTTCAGAATTTTTTTATTTAAGCATTTTATTTATTAGGTTCGTGGGGTGGCCTTTGAAAAAGTGTGTTAATTTTTTTTTCCTATCTTTTCTGAATTTCTGTCTATGTTTTTATTTTTTTTAAATTCATGAATGGTATATGTACATGGTGTATGCATCCTATATCGTTCATGCAGTCTCTTTAAAAAAAAAACATTTTTATATTTCTTTTTCATTTTTCTCAATTTTGCGTTTTTCCTAATTTTTTTAGGAACACCAAATGAATCAGGAGGAAAAGCATTCTAGCTACAGCCTTGAAACATTGAATGTTTCTTTTCATTGATATTCTTTACAAGTTACAAGAGGCTTTTTTATTTATATGCAACTAGAAAAGATTTTTTAACATTTTTACATTTGCTACCCCTAAAAAGTTCTCGAATATTTATGTGAACCCCACATACATGCCATTTGTAACACTCCCAATAACTGCTGTGTAATAAGCTTCCTTAAACTTTTTGTCAATGTTATTCTTAATGAATGTGTATACAAAGTTTCATTACGATATTGCAATACAAATTTTCCTCTATTCATTTTGCATAAAAGTCAAATTTGGTATAAAATGTTTAATTTTTTGCAATAAAAGTCACAACAAATTTTTAAAAAAATAAACTTTAGTGTTTTTTTGTCTTTCTGTTTTTGTATGGTTTGTATGTACTTTTTTGTAATTAAGAAACATAGAAGAGTAAAAATTTGACCCATCGACCACCTTAATTGAACTAAAATAGACTTTTTTTTCACTTTTTTAATATTTTGTAAAATTCTGCTTCGGTTCATTTTTGTTTGTAATAAATTTGTATTTAAATTCTTGTGACAACACCTAAGAAAGATTGTATTTGTTAATCAATGTTATATATATAACTGGTTGTGTGAGCAAGAGATTTGAAAGTTCCAAATAAGTTATCTTAGAACCAAAACACCCAAAAAAACTACACCCAAACTTCTACCAATAGTCTTATACTTATTACACAGTAAATGGCTCCATTTAGGTTATCAGTATTTTATTTTCAATGTGGCATGACTTAGTTGCCTTGAAACCAAACACCCTTCACAGATCACATAGTTGCTCCCACTCAATCATTACTTCTGTACTTAAATGAAGAAATGATACAAACAATAGTTAGCTGTACCGGTACCAACAAGGAAGGCGAGAAAGTAAAAGGAGACAAATGGCAAAGGAATGATGTGACCTAATTGAATGCGTTTATTGGCTGCCTACTCCATACTGGCCCCTAATTTATTTTATGGATTACCGTACTTGAGTACACAACTCAAAAAACTAACAACCAAACAAAAATGTTCTCAAGTCAGTTAAGGGTTGTTTTTTTTCTATTAAATTATGTACCAGTGTGTTAGACCTAGTAGACAAATATGGAAAAAAAAAAGAATAGTCCTCCAAAAATAAGTCTCCTTCTCATACTTTATACAATGGCATCCTTTAACTTTAAGATGTTCATTGCAACTACCTTGTGAATTAGGTCAAGTCAATTGAGAAAGGTTGTTGAAAGGAGATTCGAAATATTAGGAAAAACAGTCAGTGTCCGCATGTATGACTTCGAGTGCCAAGAAAAAGTTTAAAATTGGTGGTTTTGTTCTGATTAAGCAAAGCTCTCTAGAGGAATAGTTGAAATTAATTCATTATGAATGAAATTTTCATTATTTAGAATACCTAATTAATTCATAAAGTACTGTGTGTTAAATCTTTTAACTTAAACATTACACATAAGTAATCTTAAATAAAGTATTTAATTTTAATAATTAAATTAATTTAATTACTTTTCTAAAATTCAACTGAAAACAATAAATGTATCTAAATCATCTTCATTACTAGATTTTTTTTTTAATTGATCAACGAAAATGGCTTAAATTGAAAAAGAAAATTAGAAAGAAAAAAATCTACCGGTCCTAAGAAAAATTAACAAAGCAAAAATTGTAAAAAAAAAATAATAATAATAAAACTATGAATCTATGAAATAACAAGAAGAAAAAACAATTTAAAAAAATAAATTCTCATACTATTATTATAGCCATTTAATATGTACGGAGCCACTCCGGGTGTGATTAGTTATTTGCCACTATAGGTACCCAGTACCTGTAAATGGAGCCATTAGTTGAATGAAGCTTTTAACTTTAATGCATTCATGATCGTTACTTGGTCTATTCAAGTAGTTTTTATTTTTCCTCAATGGGTGGAACAAATTTTTCGTTTTATTTCTTTGTTAATACCCGAACTCTTACTCGAAAAGCTTGGCTTAGTCTCAAAATTTTCGGAACCGGCAACAAGACAAAAAAAAAATGCATCCCAGCTCAGTCCTAGTTACTTACTGAATTTTTTTTTAGGTTATAGGTTCGTCCATAAAATACATTACGCCCGGGCATGGGGAGGTGGGGTCTAAGACCAAGAGTGACAGATTGTGACAGGTGAACACGGGATAAAGATCATGTGTAAATGTGAAGACGATCAATTTCGATTTCTAATTTTTTTTATTATATGAAACATAAAATTCCTTTGTGATGTTTAACTTTCTTTTAAGAAGATATTTCTTTCAGTTAATTGTTTTGTTTAAAAAATATAAATGAACTTCCAATTGAATACATCTTGTTTTGAATGTTTACTATTTATATTTATGTATTTTTCTTAAACTTATAAAAATATTTTGACTTAAAATTTTCAACTTGTTCTGTATTCTTTAACATTACGCCCTCAAGCAACAAAGACGTTGAGCAATAAATTCAATGCAAACGGAAAAGCTTTTTAAAATTTTTTTGTTGTTTTTTTTTTTTTTTGGGTGTTTTTTGTTGTTGTTATTTTTTTTTGTTTATTAGGTTTTTTTTTTTTTTTGTTTTTTTTTTTTATTTTTAACTTTTTTCAAAATAATCAAATTATTTATTATTTTATTTTTTTTTTTTTTTTTTTTTTTTTTTTTTTTTTTTTGGGTGTTTTTTGTTGTTGTTATTTTTGTTTGTTTATCAGGTTGATTTTTTTGTTTGTTTGTTTGTTTAATTTTTAACTTTTTACAAAATAATCAAATTATTCATTATTTTAAGGATTTTATACGTAAAATATTGTCTTTTATATTGTCTTTTTGTTCTAATACAATGATCATTTAACAAATTGTAAGAGATAAAAAAAATTTACAAGTCATGCATCTTTTTCCATTCATTACACTCTGGAAGGAAAACTTAAGAATGTGTTCACACGAGGAAAAATGGATGCTTTTCAAAAGAAATTTATTAGTGTGGCTAACGCTGTTTACTGAAAAAAATATGCAAATGTGTTCAAATGTTGATGAACATATGAGAGAGAATGATGTCAACCTTGAAGGTGGTGACTATGGTTTAGCAGTACACACATAATACTTTTTTCGTTATTACTACAAAGAAAGAATATACCAGACATGGTAATATAGATCTATTTACAGTTTATATGAAAGATGGCTAATTAAGCATGATTGAAAACGAACTATTATATAATAAAATAAAATAATGCGGTCAAAAAGAAATTTGAAGCAACATTTTAATGTAAAAACTGAAAAAAAAAGGATTCGACCAAATTTCCGTTCGATCAAATTACCGTCGATCATTTTTACCGTCGACGAAATTTCTTTCGATCGAATTTCCAGATACGAAACATTACATTAGAGGAAACAAATTGAAAGTTAATGAAACATTATAAACATGATAACCAGAGTTTTCATATAAAAAAATAAAAAAAAAAAAAAAAAGGGGGGGGGGGGGGGGGGGGGCAATTGCCCCCAATCGTGCCTACAAGAAAGTGACCGTCATAACCCAGCAAACTACCGCCCAATATCCCTGACCTCCGTCTCATGCAAAATTCTAGAACACATCATCAGTCGCCACATCATGAGCCACCTTGAACACTACAACATTTTGACCAACCTAAACCACGGTTTCCGTTCTGGATTCTCAACAGAAACTCAATTAATCATCACCACCAATGACCTCCTAGCCTCCTATGACAGAGGTAACCAGGTCGATTCTCGACTTCTCCAAGGCCTTTGACACTGTTCCACACAGCCTTCTTCTACACAAGCTCCACGGCTACGGCATTACCGGCAACCTTCATTCCTGGCTATCAACATTCCTAACACAACGGAGTATGCAAGTAGTGGTAGGTGGCGTCCGATCAAGCAAAGCCACCGTAGACTCAGGGGTTCCTCAATGCACAGTGCTGAGCCCCCTTCTCTTTCTCTTTCACATAAACGACCTCCTTGATACTGTAAAATCTCGAGTGAGGCTTTTTGCAGACGACTGTCTTGTCTACAGATAGATAAACGGCTACGATGACCACAACCACCTCCAAACAGATTTGAAGTGCCTTAAGAATTGGGCGAACAAATTGGGAATGAAATTCAACGAAACCAAATGCTACACAATGAGCAACTCAAGAAAAAAAAAACATTAACCTATAGGTACTCTCTAAACAACACAATTCTCCAAAAAGTATCAAATAATCCATAACGTGGAATTCTCCTCTCGAATAACCTAAATTGGTCACCCCCATATAAACAATTTTTAAAAAAAAGCCAACTCTACTACACAAAGAAATGCCTATCTTGCACTCGTCCGTCCACTAATAGAATATGCTGCGATCGTCTGGGACCCATACCTAAAGCAAGACGTGCAAAAGATGGCGCGAAACCAACGTAACGCAGTGCGCTTCATCGCTCGTGACCACAAAGCCATCCCAGCAAACACGTATCTCAGCCCCACAGAAGCCAGGTCGCTTAATCAGAGCTAAACACTGACTTCAACCCTAACAACCCCATAAGCAATTACATCCGGAGCAATAGCAAATGCTTCACTCCTGCCTCGGTGTAACACAGTCCAATATAAACAATCATTTTTCCCACGCACAACCATCGCTTGGAACCACCTGGACGATACCACCGTAAACTCGACACCAATCGAGAGCTTCAAAACTGCTCTAGCATCCGCTAGGAGCCGTTAAAATACCAGCATCGCATCCCCAACCGTTGCACATATGCCTGTACATGGATTCGGCAAGTACCCTACCAGAACCAGAACCAGAATTGCCCCCCCCCCCACGCCCTACTCAAAGGACGTCCTTGGTGATAGTGGGTTTTAAATTATCCCTACCAGAACCAGAACCAGAATTGCCCCCCCCCCCCACGCCCTACTCAAAGGACGTCCTTGGTGATAGTGGGTTTTAAATTATCTTTAAAAGATTGTAAAAAAACTTGAAGTTTCTAGAATATTTTAGAAACAACATGTAAATTTTAAAAATGACTCAGGAGTACTGAGAGAAATCCCCACAAAAGTATAGAAATGAATAGAACAAAATTAAAATTTCAATAAGCTTTTAGATCCAACTATATATAACCACTAAACAATTTAGAACTTTCTGTAATATTCTAGATTAAATTTAATAACCTCCTCAAAAATCTGTGAAAAATGACTTTTCTATGTAATTATTTTTCCAATATTCTACAACTAAATGCCCATAAATATATACATTTTCATTTATGTTTAAAGAGGGGCCCCTCTTTATTTATCCTTTTTTCATTATGGAACTTTTTGGAAAATTCTAGACTGGCCCTGAATGGAATGAATATTATTATTTTTATAACAGCCGGTCTTTCATTGCGAATTATGAAAGATATTGCTACCAAGCTAGGCATAGATCAATCATATTTGAAAAAACTTTTGTGTTGCATACTTATTAAGCTTAAATTAGAAAATAAAATGAAATGGGCCCGAAGCACTAAAGGAGCGGATAAATATAATGAGTTTGGTACTGTTCAGTATTTAAATATGCATTATCCAGTGTTTTGTGTACAAACTTTCATCTCGACCCATCCATTTATGCAGGAGTATTTGTTGATAATTTTATTTATAAAGCTCATATCAGAAAAAACGACATTTTGGGCCCACGGCATAAATAGATAGATAGATAGATAGATAGATAGATAGATAGATAGATAGATAGATAGATAGATAGATAGATAGATAGATAGATAGATAGATAGATAGATAGATAGATAGATAGATAGATAGATAGATAG
>CAXITT010000079.1:970227-1031021 GCA_964033795.1 Lymnaea stagnalis
GGGGGGGGGGGGGGGGGGGGGGGGGGGGGGGGGGGGGGGGGGCATTTGGCCGAAAATGCCACACTTCAAAAGAAAGAGAAATGTTCCACCCGGGGCGGACTGACTCCTCTGCCCCCTTTCCTAGGACCCTGTCTTAAATGGGTTAGTTGAACCCTGGGTATTCTGGTCCAACAGGCTTAATGTGGAAAGATGTTTGTCTAAAATGTGTGTCCCAACATGAACAGTTTTGAAAGTACTGTGAGAGAAGTTGTTTTTGTCAACATTCGTACTTTTGAAAAGAACAGTCAATACTGGTTTTAATAATATCTTTGTCACTGCAATGAGCTAGTTTCGCGATTTCTTTTTCAATAATGGAAGACATTTAACAGCTGCATTTCATGTTTTATGAGAAAACATTTCCGTACCATGAGGACTTTTAGCTTGCCGATTGAGAGGTCAAATGGCGTAACTAGGGGAAGGTCAACAACCCACTAACTAAAATGAGAAAAAGGAAAATAGCGTGATTTCTGTTACTATTTTTATTTGAAAAAAAAATGTGTTCTTGTTTTTTTTTTTTTTAAATTGTAGCTTAGCTAATGCAACGACAGCAGAGATCCATTAAGTAATATTATTATTACTTAATAAGTACAATGTAATGAATTATAATTTGTGCTTTCCCCTTCCACGAAAAAACTCTGCATTCGGCCGAAAATGCCACACTTCAAAAGAAAGAGAAATGTTCCACCCGGGCGGACTGACTCCTCTGCTATGAAGAGTAACAGTTTTTAATTGGTTATAGCATCATCAATGCTAGGATATTCTATAATAACCTGAATTACAAGCATTCAAGCCTTTAAGCTTAAAATTGTTTGAATGGCTCAAATGTAGAGTCTGTTCCAAAACTTGCAATTTAAATTTTCACCCTTAAAAAATCTTTTATTAATTATAAACTCTTATAGCGTGTAAATCAGTTCGTCTAAGTGGTCCCAGTCCAAAAGATGCCATTTTAATCATCACATAAAGGTTTGCTATTAACAGTTTCTTCATATTAATATTTAAGATTTATTTAAAAGCTTCAAATCGTTCTAGAAGGTGTCAAAGTGTTACTTAAAAAAACGAGATCTATCAAAAACCATTAAATAAATATTCAAGGTATCTTTATAAATTGTAAATAGGTTGAGAGGTCCCATTAATAAGTCCCGGTCCACAAGGTATCAAACCTTTCTCTTTAAGGTGGCCCTTTCATAATCCTTTTCATAAATACCCTAGCTAAAATTTAAAATTGTAAATCAGTTTAGGGATCCTTGTGTTCGAAGTTATAATAATAATTTTGGACCCTCGTGGGAAAACCTCAATCGAAAAAGGATTGCCAGAGCTTATGCTATTTCTAATATTAGAAAAATTGTGGGAAATGTAGTTTTAAGACTACAATTTAAAAAACAGACAAAAAACTCTTTGAGCTTTATTTATAGTAATTCAAAGTAATTTTTAAAATCTGTAAATTAGGTGAGGGCCCTTTTGACGATCTGGACAAAAAGGCGCCATTTAACTGATCACTTGAAAATGCGCCTTATAATAATACTTCAGATTTATATCATTAACCATAAAAATTGTTTAACGGCTAGTGTCGCGGTGGGGCCATAACCATTAGCTGCACACATTTTCATTCATAAAAGAGCCTTGCCAAAAGACATTAGACAAATATTAAGTTAATCGTTAAAATTTGTCTCATTAAAATCGTTTGAAAAATGCCATAGATTTAGCCTTTCGTTTTTAAACCGCCCTGCCAATCCCTTAAACGTAAGGGAGAAAGCATGTTCCAAAGTTATCATTTAAACTTGGACCCTATCAAAATCATTTAATAAATATTTAAGGTAACTTTGTAAATTTAGACAAGTTTGTAAATAATATAGACAAGTTTGTAAATAATATAGACAAGTTTGTAAATAATATAGACCTAGTTTTGAAAGCGCCAGAGATATAGTTTTGTTAATTACTAAATTTGGGGACACTACCCTAGAAGGAAGTGACAGCTCATCTTACCTTCAGCAAATAGATAACAATGACACCAAACCCACCATTTTTTAAAATTTCTTCTATATATGAAGGGCCCACTTAGAAACCTAAATGAAGCCGACAACAAATAATATAGCTTATTATTATTATATATTATAATATATAAGGGGGATTGCGGCCAACTGCAGACCTGTTTACCCAAACGCTTTCTCGTTCAACTACGTTTTTTAAGCTTAATACTACGGCACTACGACGAACCTAATTAATTTAATTACCAAATAAAAGAAATGTTTGTGTTAAAACCGTAAGCATTCCAAAGAGAACAACAGTCATCATATCAAATCATATCATATATGTCATCCTTCCATCTTCGTGAGAGCTATGTAGTCCTACACTTCGACGAGTGGCTCACTAGGTCAATCCTAGAAGGACAATCTCGACTGCATTTCTCACAAGACAGTATTGATTCCTGGTAAGATTTTGACTTCCTATTGTTCTTTTTGTTGCAAGGGCCTCGTTTCGCGTATCTTCTGCCTTTTTTTACTCCTTTATACACTGCTGTTTGCCAGCTAGAACGTTGTTCGACAATGAGCTCCCATTTGTTATTTTCAATATTGGCTTCCCTCATGCTCCTTTGGCAAACGTCCGTAAATCTCAGACTTGGCCGTGTCCCTTCTGCCATTTCTCCATACAGCAGCATCTTTGGGATACGGCCTTTCTCTTTTATCCTTACATTGCCTAACCAGCGAAGGCGTCTCTTGATAAGAAATGAGAATATGCTAAACATGTGTGCACGTTCCAAGACTTCCGTGTTAGGCACCTTGTCCTGCCATCGAAAGCGTAAAATGCAATGCAGACATCTTTGATGGAAGCTGTGGAGTTTCCGCTCCTAACTGGTATGTGTGGTCCACAATTCACAACCTTACAGCAGCGTACTAAGCACACATGCCTGATTGAAACTTTATTTTTGTTTTAATCAGATAGATTGAGATTATTCCACACCCGCTTATTCAGTTTAGCTATAGTTGCTGCTGCCATGCTTTTGCAATCCTGATATTTATCTCTTCATCAACGGAGAGAGAACTAGAAATATTGGATCCAAGGTATGTGAAATGCTCAACAACCGAAAGATTATGACCCTCAATAGATTTGATTGGAGGGGAAGGTGCTTCTTACATCATTACATGTGTTTTCTGTAGACTAATCTAAAGTCCAAACTCTTTACAAGCGTGTGATAGACGATTAACCAGTCCCTGTGTGTCTGTGGCTTTGTTTGTTGTTCCACAAAAGCTTTTACATTGATTCATGGTTCTTGACACCAAACTTGGCACATGTATTCATTATTATCCGGAAGGAACTCTTGGGGAGGGGGGTTCTGAACTTTAAATAACATTCCATTGGGGTCAGGGGCCACGAATTCGTTGTGTTTCTTATATGAGCTATATAAATAAAATTAGAAACAAAACTCTTACATGAATCGATGGATCTTGACCAAACTTAGTACACATACACTTGAAATATACCGAAGGGTACTAAACTCATAATATCCATTCCCATGGGGCTGGGGGCCCTATTTCATTTTTCCTTTTATAATCTTTATAAATATCAATAGACTTAGACAACACTATAGGTTGTAAGTGAATTTTTGGATCTAGGCCTAGCTTCGTAGTAATACCCTTCATTGGCCGTATTGAAATATCGGTGGATTATCGGCCCTCTCTCAATTTAAAGGTAATATAGTTATAGCAGCTCATTTAGTTGTATAGTTTTTCATGTTCAGAAAATAACTACTTAGAAAATTATTTTCTACACGTTTCGAGGAGGATAGTGAATTTAATCTAGAATGTTCCAGAAAGTTCTTTATTTTACACGGGAATATATATAATGGTATATTTAAGCTTATTGTAACGTTAACTAGAGCCAGCAGTAAATTTAACCCATCGGTAACGCGATCCAATCGGATAACGGGACCAAATCGGGATCGTATTAGGAAACGGGAACCCATGGGAGAAGAGGATCCCGCCGGGAAACGGCATCTCACGGAGAACGGGATCCTAACAGGACTGGGAACCCACCGAGATCGGGACCCCACCAGAAAACGGGATTCCACCGGAAAGTGAAACCTATCGAAATCAGAAAACCACCAGTATCAAGATCTCATTGGGATCGGGATTACACCGGGATCGGGATCCACCGGTATCGAGATTCCACCAGAATCGGGATCCCACGTGTATTGGGATCCCACAGGGGAACTGGAACACACTGCGAGAATGATCCAACCGAGATCGGGATCAATCCGGGATCGGGCTCCAACTGGGATCGGGATCCAAACGGGGTCGAGATTCCTCCGGATACCGGGATACCATCAGAAATGGGGATCCCATCTGGAAACGGGATCCGATTGGGATCCCGGTAAAACTCCGATATAGCGTTGGAAATTAAAATAGATCCAAAACAGCTTTAATAAAATAAAATACACCCAAAACAGCTTTAATAACATAAAATACACACAACAACGCTGCAGTTAAAACAGTTATAAGTTTATTTAAAGCACCATTCTACTCTGAACCACAACAGACTGTCTAATCCCGTATGATTTTCGACAAGCGTAATCAGGAAGTTCGGAAACATGCCTACGCTCCGAAACTGGCTATGATAGGCAAATTCTTGCAGATATGACGGAGGCAATGCACGACTAGTTCCAAATTGTCTTCTCAACTGCCGCTTCGCTCTCATGTTTGCGATGTTCTGGGTATGCACTTCGCTGTCATCAGGATCCACGAAATTACATCAATACAGTTTGTGATAAGTCATGACTGGAGCCCTCCTCCGTAGCAACCATTCGTTGACATTGGGATCAAATTCAATGCTAATTAAAAGGCTGTAGAAGTTGTTTTTCCGAATGCAATCCCGGGCAACGCCGGGTATATTGGCTGGTATATATATAAAAGTGAAAGTTTCTTTGTTTGTTTGTGGGTGGCTTTGTTCCACAAAGGCTTTTAAATAGATTGATGGATCTTGACCAAACTTGGAACATATATCCATCATTTTGCGGAAGAAAATCTTAATGGGTTATGAACTTTTTATAACATTCCGTTTGGGACAGAGGGCCCCGAAATCGTTTTTTTTCTAATTTGAGTTATATAAATAAAACTAATAACAAATACTCCTACACGAATAGATTGATCTTGGCCAAACTTATTACACATACACTTGATTATCCAATTCAAATACTGAAGGGTACTGAACTTATAATATCCATTACTCTGGGGCGGGGGGGGGGGGTGGGGGTGCCGTTCCATTTTTCCTTTTATAAGCTATATAAATATCAATAGGCTTAGACGGTGGGGTCCTGTTCCTGAAAAACTTAGCGAGACTTATCATTCAGAGAGTGCATTGTCATTGCCCCCGTGTTTCTAATTTTAAATTATGATAATGACTTTACCGCTATACTATAAACATTTGGTTCATATTTGATCGCTTGATCAATTATTGTTAGATCATTTCTATAACTGAAGAAACTCAAATGTTAATATTAAAGTGTTAAGTAAGATTTAAGTACTAGAATCTTTTTAAACTTGTTAATTCGAAAAGAATTAACTGTCATAGAACTGATGTTTTAAAAATTAAACACACCAAAATGAGAATGGATAAATTCAAATACCCTATTACCGCGTCGAATAATATCGTAAAAATGGCATTTTAAGTAACATGTTCGCATCAGGCGCGGACCGGCCTATCAGCAATATTTAACTAAACGATATAATTTACCATTAAGATGAAATGTATTGGACCCAATCACATTCGGGGCCTGCGCGCGTCATGTATCTTCGTGTAAGGAAAGTAATACAAAAAAAACAACAAAACAACAAAAAACAACAACAACGCCGCTTCACTATTAGCATGGGTCGTATCGATATTACCCAGGTCGTATCGATATTACCCAAGTTCATTTTAAATAGTTTGATAATTTAAAGTCCCTAGACATTTTTTTGTGCTAAAATATTTGTTTCTTTTTGCATATTTTATTATTATCCATGCTATCCAACAAGATTAACAGATCGCATAATACGCGGCCAAAGCATTTTAGGTTTTATCTTTAAAAAAAAAACTGTTCAGGGCTCGCATTATATACCTGAATAGTTTTATACGCTGTTATATATGTACACAGAAGCCACAAAAGATCAGCTAAATCAAAATAAATTATGGGCGTGAAATGATAACATCTGACAAACGCTCTTTAAATTACACATTTAACCAAGGCTATTTCCGGTTGACCCAGTTGCAGATCTGTTCACCCCCAAGTTAGTGTCAGAATAGTATTCAGTATTCAGCTCTCAAAAACGTAGTTTCCAGCTCCAAATAGTAGTTTGTTTTTGTTCGGCTGTTGTTTTGTTGAGAGTATTGCATAATACGCACTAAAATAATATTTAAAAACTCACTATCAGTTATCGTATATCTATACCCGCATGAAATAAACGCCCTATTAGTTATTAGCCAAGACTAGCCACAGCCCACATGTCTAGTCATAGCCCACAGGTCTAATATTATCAAGGATACTGCAGATAAAACTTAGGAAAAAAACCTATTTAAAGCAAATAATCTAAGAAGAACTGTGGACTTAGTAAGTGAGTGTTGTTATGTAATTAGTTAGAGAAATTATTAAATGAAGACTTGAGTCCAGAAAAGGTGTGGGGAAAATGTTCGTGCTGGAACTGGAAAGCCGCATGCTCCATTCATGTGGTAAACACACTATCGGCCCATGCTCTAGAAATGTTGTCAGCCAGAGTCAATTATTTATAAGATAAAATAATATACATTTGTCAACGCACTTTTTTAAAAAAAATATATACATAATTATATTTTTTACTGACCTAATGTCCTTGCAAAAAAAATAAAAAATTACTGCAACTTTTTTTATTTTGTAAGGTAAAATACGCAATATCTTTAAATGTGTACACATAATACAAAGCATATAATAGTTCAAAGTTAGCCCAAATGCCATCATATCAGTTTTCATTTTTTTTTTTAAATTCTACCCATCTAGATGAGTAGCTATAGTTTGTGACGCCCGAGGAGGGAGCTTGTTTTTTGTCATCCCCTATTTAACGAAAATACAATGCATACACCCTACACATAGAAAAAAGTGTACAGAAAATGTTGTCTCAAAATAAATTCTTCCATGAGCAGTTCACCCCCTTTGCACCCCCATATTTTTAAGTTCGTTAACCTATTGCCACTCGTCACCTTCTGTGGGTCGGTCGTCGACCCCAATCGTCTTCAAAAAATCCATTGTGTGTTCAAGGATCAGCATTATTGTATTCGATTCAAGAAAAAAGCAACAGTAAACAATCGTAACTACATAGCCGTAACACATATCTTAACCGCTAATCTAGATGCTTTAGTAAACTAATATGGATTAAATTTAAGTAAAATTGAAAGCATTTTTACATTCTCTTCAAGTAATTGTAATATTCGTTTTGTATTTTTTTACTACCTACAACTGTTTTTGTTGAAATAATGCCGACAAGACATTTCAAATGCAATGTTGTCGCTAAAACAGTTTTTATGTGTGTTTTTTAATACAGACTAGGACTCATAAAAAATAGTGACTGATTGAAGTTTTACTTGACTTATTTTGCAACAGATTTTTGAAAAAGTAAATCAATTCAAATACCTAGGATCCTTGTTAAATGAAAGTAACGAACTAACAGAAATAAAAGAAAGGATATCAGCTGGAAACATGGCATACTTCAGTAGTCAGAAAACACTCAAAAGCAAAAACATTTCAAGAGAAACAAAGAAAACTGTTTATAAAACTGTGATCAGACCAGTTGTAACATATGCAAGTGAAACTTGGACCCTAACAAAAACAGCAGAAAACCTATTAAACACATGGGAGAGGAAAGTTATCAGGAAAATATATGGGCCAACAAAGGATGAATATGGATGGAGAATACGAACCAACCAGGAATTATACAGTCTATATCAGGATCCCACGATAGTAGCAGAAATAAAAAGAGGCAGGCTACGCTGGGCAGGACACCTAGAGAGAATGCCAAAATGACAGAGGAACGAAGAGGGTGCATCACCAATACCCCAGAGGAAAAAGGCTCAAAGGCAGACCTAGGCTTAGATGGACGGATGATGTGGAAAAAGATCTGAAAGTCCAAGCATGGAAAAGAAAGGCATTAGTTAGGTCTGAGTGGAAGGAAGTGGTGTGGCAGGCAAAAGCCCTACATTGGGCTTTAGCGCCAACAAGTATTATAATTTTGTATTAGGTCAGCTGTCATTATTGTCTCAAGAGGCTCCTCTTCCTGCTCACGACCTACTGATTCCCAGAATTATATTGGCCAACTGCTGCTGTCTGTACCCAACCTATTCAGCTCTATGCTGAGTTTTTTGTGAATAGAGTCGATATTTAACTTTCCCTCAAGTTATTAAAACTAATATAACAAACTTTAGAGTAAATGAATAGAACGTTAAAATGTGTATGTGTTTGTCGTTAATCAATTTAATCCTGTCAATATAATCCTCCAATGTAAACTTCATGAAAACTAGCTTTGATGTATAACACAATAGCACTTTCTCGGTATACTGATATTGGAAAATTGAGAAGAATATTTAAACAAATCTGAGCCCCGGTAAGGCAAAGCTGCACCTGGGACAAAGCCTGAAGTTAGACGCTCTATTCACTTGAACGGATATTTTCTTTGGGAGATTATCGCTAGGTTTTTTATCTTTGATGACAAGCCCATAAAAAAGTGTTTTTTTTTCTATTAAGCCCTTCATAAAATGGCTAATTGAGGAATTTTCTGTTACACCAATTCTTCTTATTCTTAGCCTTTTCAACTCTCAGTGAAACATAGGCCATTAACTTAATTCTCCCCAAGCCTACCGGTCTCTAGCTATCCTGTCTAACTCTTTTCAGTATTTGTTACATTTCCGTTGACATCACTTCTCCAAATGTATTTCGGTCTTCCTCATGATCCTTGAGGGTTCCATACCAAAGTATGTCTTACTACATTTGACATGGTTTCATTACCAGTGCTTGCCTTACTATATTTATTTAGCATGGGTCCCACAAATTGTTTGTCTTACTATATTCGGCATGGGTTTTTTATGGTCTGATCTATCCTCACCTTCTTTTCTATATTTCTTACTCCCCTTGGATTTGGTCTGTCACCTCCATTTACTGTTTTTATTCTTTTTTGTGGGGGGTGGGGGGATTTTTGTGGAACCACTTGATGTTGTGGATTTTATGAAGACATGTTTTTAAAATCTTTCTTTTTTGATCTGCAGCTTTTTAAGCCATACAGTAAAAAAGACTTAACATTGTGATTATTCTGTTTATATTTTATAAAATTTCTCCTAATCTGCCTAGAGTTCCAAATATTTTTAAGTAAGGTAGATCTCCTCTTTACTTCTAAATTATTTCTTTGATATCTGCCTCCAATGTTCCATCCTTACTAGCCATTGATCTTAGTGTTTGCCATCTTATTGCTACAAATCCTATGATATTTTAATTTATTCTCATAGATTTAGTTTAGTTTTCATATATTGCAAGTCCGTCAAATCTGTCTGGAAATTGAATCAAGCTTTGCAGTTTTATTTTGTATGGCTTAGGAGTAATAGAGAGATGTCATCTGCAGAGTCCAGGTCTTATAATTGCTTTAAAATGGTCTATTGTATTCCATTTCCCCCACTTTCTGCTGCCCTTCTCATTGTCCAAACTTTAACTATAAGAAAGAGAAATGGTGATAGACAGTCCTACCACGCACCTGATTCTATCTCGAAAGACTATAGTTTCCCCTCATGAATAACTCTGCAACTCATATTGTTGTATGTGTTTTTAATTATATCTGTTTAGTTAATACCATAGTTAAGAAATAGTTTCCACAGAGTCTCTCTTTCAACATTATCTAATTTTATAGAATTAAAAAAAGTCTTTGTGAAGATACTGGAATTCCATTCATTGTACAGTTCTACTATAATTTTAAGAGTGGCTACTTGGTCTAGAAATTATTTATTTTTCTGAAACCTCCTATTTCGTCAAGTAGTTGGTCAACAACTGCTTTATTACACAAATACTTTTTACACAAACTTTCATGAGAAAATATTAAAAGAATAGCCATCAGACACCCTTAAATCATATGAAAATCCAAAAAGTAGAGAACTATATTTCTGTCCCTAAAATAAATAAGAAGATTGAAATAGAGCGAACCGTACGAACCCCATTTATAGGAGTGGAGCATAAACATCGCTCGCTGAACTATAATTGAATACTCTATAATTTTTATATCATATCGATTATTTGAATTCGTTCTGTCCCCTTTCCAATACGTTCAATTGTGTGTCAGAAATTCACCTCGAGTTAAGGGTTCTTTCGGGGAACGGGGGTTTTATTGTGGAGATTTTGTCTATGTGTACGCATGGCACCGTATGGGGGTTCTAGAAAGTATGCACATATTACATCAATTCTGCAATAATAATCGTGAAATTCGGATGGTCCATAAAAAGCCTATTTATATAGCATAATAAGCTACACATAATCTAAAAATTTGAGAAATACATGACATCTAATTATTTTAAAAAGCAATTAATAATATCATCGAATTGTTCGATCTATTGTTGCTTTGTGTTTTAACAAGTGAACTCGCCATATATCGCATTGTGTAATATTCCGCGCATTCCTGTGGGGAAGTCGCGGCTCCCGAGGGCGCAGCTGGGTACATTTTGAAAGTATAGAAACAGCGGAGAGAATCAATCGAGGGTTGAAAGTTCATTGGAATTACGCAGGAGGGTTATGTCAAAAAAAGTACGTGTCATGGGTAAGAAAGTTCTCCGCCCTGAGATTTACCTTATTTGCGAGTAATCACATTATGCACACAAACCTCTACAGCGGTATTTCCTAACAAAAGACGGAATTGTTCTGCCATCTTCTTCAAACTCGCCCCGCCCTTTTTGTTTCGGCATTTTTCCTACCAATGGCCAAAGTCCAACAACAAAAGAATAAGGTGTCTTCATTTTCTCGACTGGCAGCTTTAGTTACGCACCGTTGAAAAACACAATTACGCTTTCAAGATGCATAATTTTCAGTTCTGCTAGATTTGGTGCACACGTTATTGCCGTTTCTTTTGAAAATCCAACAGTTACTCTCATAGAACTTAAAAATGTCTGCGTTTGTTGATTAATGCTTATTTAAAGTGGGTACACTCATAATTTGTTTTTATTAATACTCCAAATTTTACAGAAGACTCTAAATACCTATTAACAGTAAAACGAAATTATCAACAATTTAATTTATCCTTGCTTTAGTGGAAAGTATATTTCTGTCTCATGTTTTTAAATATTCTTCGGAGAAAGCCCTACATATAAATAAATTTGAAAAAAAAAAAAAAAAAAAAATTTAAAAAAATGGACTAACTCGTTCAGAGATTCAGTGACGCTGTTAGCTTTAAATCGATGCCTAAAAATAATATGAAGTTTCTTCTTTGTGCCGTTATTAGAAAAATATTGAATGGTTTAAATTAAATTTTACATTATGTATACCCTATCGATTAAATAGTGCAAGGGAAGATAGAAAGATGAGCATTGCACGTTCCAATAAAAAAAAAAAGAAAAGAAAAATAGATTAAAATAAAGGAATTAGGTGGACGTATCAAACGATTTATCAAATTGTTGATTTGGTATGGAGTCAACGTACTAAATCTTTTAATCAACTTATTTTCCTAACAAATACTTTCGAGAGTTTGCAAAATTGTAATGTATGTACTGTCACTTTTGAAAACGTATTTAATGCCTGCAGCTCCTCGAAACGCAAGCATTCAAGGCAATGTCAAAAGGAATGGTGGTAAAAAGCATTTTCCCTTGGCAGGGCACCGTCCCAAAGCGTAACCATCGATGGTGACTAGCCTTTGAACTGCAAGAGTAGGCGCAACCAGCGTGGGCGCCCGCAGGGGGGGGGGAAGGGGGATAAACAAATTTAGAAAAAAATAGACACAAAATGTATTAAAGTAAAGAGAAAATAAAGAGAAAGTAACTAAGCTGATGTCCTGTCCATTCGTTCACCATACAAATACGCTACAGTAAATTAAAACTACATTAAAACAATCATAAAAAATTGTTGCCCCCCCCTCCCTAGAAAGGTAATCATTTTCTTGCCCCCCCCCCCTAGAAAGTTTCTGCGGGTGCCCATGGCCACCAGGGTTTCTTTAAGGCATATCTCCNGGGGGGGGGGGGGGGGAACAATGCCTCCCTAGGGGAAATTCACCCCCCCCCCTTTTTCTCCGGGAGCAAAAATACAACAATAAATCTTAAATACATTTTATGAAAAAAACTACCAAATTGTCATTTTTTAAACAATTCTAAAAATAATATTAACTGGTGTCATTAATCGATTACAATTAGTGGAATCTATGAAACACCGCTAAGCTCAATACATTTGATATCTCTTGTATTTAAGGCTATTTTTTTTTAGAAGCTTACATTATTATTATTATAAATATCGCAATATTTGGAAACTTTGCCGCTTCCGATTATGAGCCGAAGCATTACTTCCTATTCTTCGCATTTATCGGTATTTTATACGTTGTAAAGACTTAATAACACTGTAAAAAAAAGTACTTTTGCTTCAATTTTAAGTTCTATAATTTTAATACAGTTCTTGCTAATTATCAAACATAAGCAATGTTTCATGTTTTCAAACTATGTTTCGTAATAAAAGCATGACTTTTAAAGTATGGAATGGTGTTAATTTTTAATTGTATGATGGTCTCATTCTTTTTAAAAATATAGTTATTATTAGCACCATTATACATGTACTCGACTTCATGTACGTACAGCTGGAAAAAAATGAAAACATTAAAAAAACGGATATATATATATATATATTTTTTTTTTTTTTTTTAAACAAAAATTAACACTTCAACTAGAGCATACACATAGTGCACGATTACTATAGTGGAAGCGTTTCTGTTTTCTTTAAGTGTGCTACTTTTGTAACAAAGTTTCCTGAACAGTGGGTATTTAAAAAAAAAATACTAGCCTATACTTTTTAGATTCCCTATAGATTTTCTATTTTTAAATCAAATAATAAACAACCCACCTATTTGCATGAACATTTTTTTTTTTTAATAATTTTTATGAGAATCCAGTGGACAGCTAAAAACCAGGTTGGTGTGTTGCAGTATATTGAAGGAGCAATTTGTAATTTTCTGCACAACGTCATAACATTTTGAAATAATCAAATAGTCAGTACAATAAACTGAATTTTGGGAAATATATATTTTATTTTTAAACTATTTCCTTCAGTTGAAATAACAAACATGATATTATTTGTAAACACCTCATGTCTTGTAAATAAAAATCATGCCGTTCATATACGATTTATAAAAAACGACCAGTCATGAAAACCCCAACAAGACATTTTTGATCTCTTTGACTCTGATCAAACTTGATAATATTTAGAAAAAGTAATTATTACAAGTATTATTTTTCATTTGCGTACACCATGTTCGATGCTAGCAGTGCATTCAACATGTAAAGTGTTGCTAGCAGTGCTTTTTGCGTTTAAAATGTTGCTAGCAGTGCTTTTGGCGTTTAAAATGATGCTAGAACTGCGTTCAACGTGTAAATTTGATGCTAGCAGTGTGTTCACTGTTCACTTTGTCAAATTATGGTAGCAGTGCGTAAAACGTTTAAATGATGCTAGCAGTGTGCTTAACATGTGAAATAATGTTAACAGTGCGTTCGGCGTTAAAAATGATGCTAGAACTGCGTTCAACGTGTAAAATGATGGTAGTGGTGGGTATTTTTTGGAAGGAATTTTTAAATTTTTATTAAAAATTGATTACTTATTTAAGAAGTTTACCCACAAATACATTAAATAAATTCAAAGCCACATTACTTATTATTAATAAATATTTTTTAAAATATATAACACAGGCAGGTCCAGCAGAGCCGTCGCTTGACTTTTCGAGCCCCCCCCCCCTTTCCCCTTTTCGGTTTTGTCCTCCCCCACTTTGAATTCAAATTTGATAGTTAAAAACGGTCTAAAAGACCCGAGGTTTCCTGCAGCCATGGAGGTTGCGAGGCCAACACGATGGCCCTGTGGTTAAATGACACCTACATTTTTAACTAGCATCTCTTCCGTTGCTCTCCAATTAAGTGTAGAATCTTGCAAAATTAAATTCGGGTGTACGCTAAAATGCATTCTTGCATTTTGAATTTATCAAAAAAATTTCTGGGTTCCATAACATTTTGTGGTTTTTTTTTTTTGTTGATTTCGCCGGGCGAAATCCAAACGGCTAGGATAATTCTTTTTAGTATTATAAAATGATTCCCTACACAACAAATCGCTTCTCTCCACGCCGCTGGACAACCTAAGGGAGCATCATGTGGATGGCAGTGGTGGTGGACGATAAAAGCTCCTCTTTTGTCGGTGTTATGTCAGGGTTCTCCCAGGGCTCGGTGCTAGACCCCTGTTTGTTCCTAGCATACATCAATGACCTACCCAAGAAAATGACATCCCGAGCAAGACTGTTCGCAGATGACACGGCAGTGTATTGGACGATCTCCAACACTTCTGACCAAGACCAGCTACAGCAGGATATCAATCGGTTAGCTGAGTGGGAGATGAGCTGGGACATGGACTTTCACCCTGCCAAGTACCAGACACTGTTAGTCTCTAGAAGTTGTACTCCTCTATACCACCAATATGAACTGCAATGCCATATACTTGAGCCAGATTACTACCCCCCTCAACTCTGAAATCCATTATTTGTATCCATTAAATACCACCAAACCCAATTTGGCGCCCCCGTAGTCTGGCACCCGGGGACATCAGTCCCCTCTGCCCCCCTCAGCTACGCATCTGGTCACTGGCAGTGCCCCCCCTGAAAGAAACACTGGACGCAACCAGCGCAAAATGTCTAAGAATGGTTGTAAATAAAAATCAAATAAGTTTTTTTGTGCTCCCTACTCTACTCTATGGATGTCAAACTTAAAACGGCCTATCGACACTATGTAAGAAATCTGAAAAACATTCATACGAAGAGCCTCAGAAAAATGGTAGTACAAAGTCACAGACACACGGGCAGATTACTTCAGCATCTATACCATTAAAGTGCATGCTGTTGACTTGGGAGGACATGTTGTGAGAATACCAAACAACAATTTGCCCAAGACAATTTTATGGTGAGCATAAATTTAAGGCAGTAAGCTTCTAAGACATCCTCAGATAGAGCTTTTCACAAAAAACCGGATAAATAGCAAAGGATCGAGCCTCGTGGCACTCCTCCGTACACAAATGATCAATGCAACCCAGAAGCTAGCAGAACAGGGCTGCAAAACACACATGACAATCCAGAAAAGCCAGGGTCACTGCTACGCCTTGAGATGTTTTATCAGTCTCTTACAAGAAAAGTCCATGCCAGAATCGATGTCATCAGCCACAGAGGAAGGGTGCAAGTGAGAAATTGGTCGAATTTTAACTTTTTAATTAAAAAAACTATTTCTCCTCACAATTTAATTTCTAATAAAATTTTAAGTTCTAAATAGTTCGGGTAATCTCTGAACATTTGTTATTTTTTTCGTGTGTGTGTACATGTGTTTGTTTGATACTGATGGTGTAAGGAGATTGCTACTGGTAGAAGTAGACTATACCCATCCTTGATTGTAAATACAACTTTATGTGATTGAATTCACGTCCTTGACCGAACATGTGTTATAGTGCACATGGCTTCGGTTGCAGCTTTTGGTGCCAATGTGTTTTAATGGTGATTGGATTGAACATTTGACAAAATATGCATACAAGCAGAGTTTCTTTCGGGCATTCCCCCGGAAAGAATACCTTTCAGGTGCCTTCCCCGGGGGACAATTTTTATAACATTTTTTAAACTAATAGAACCTTGTGCCTTTCATCGATTACAATAATTGGAACCAATAAAACATCGCTTTCCTCGATTTATTAAATGATCCAGATTTTTATGGCTAATCTTGTTACAGGCTACAGTATTCAATTACAAATTTCGTATTGTTTAGAAAACGAAGTGGCTCCCGGGTTCCAGAACTGAGAGGTTGGGATTAAAAAACTATTTAAAATAATATTGTTGGGTTTGTGAGACAACATAAGGTATCAAATGAAAGATAATTGAATGGACTATATGGTTCTGAACTTACTTCTTCAGTTTAAAAAAAAAATAAACCACAACAAATGACATCCGAATAGCAAAACAAAAGAAAATATTACGTATCAAACGCATTTGCGATATTTTGTTAAAAATCTCATTTTGTGCAGTTATCGGGAATTGTATTATCACCTGCAATCTTTTCCCTTCATCTTCCGCTTGAAAAACAGGGAAAAGTGACTTGTGGGGGTTCGGAGGTAGGACTGAAAATTTGATAGAATGCGTTGTCATAAGTCTTTGTGCCAGGTTTCAGCTTGACGGGAAGTGGGTAAAGTCGCCGCCCAAAGATTTTGCCAGACAGCCACGAACAAATCGAAGTTAATATAAAGGATTTTATAATTGACTTTGTCCAATCATGACTTTGTCCAATCATGACTTTGTACAATCATGACTTTGTCCAATTATGACTTTGTCCAATCATGACTTTGTCCAATCATGACTTTTTAACATATGTCCCTAAGGAATGTGAAAAAGGCTTTTTGTGAATATATTATTGGTGACAAGGTTCTTGAAAACAATATTACGGGTGATTAAGTTGATGACAGGAAAAAAGAAAATTAATTCAGACTGGTCACTAATGTCAGAATTACTTCGTTCAAAAGCAATCTAGTTTATCCTAAAGTGTTTATAAATTTAAGGAATAATAAAATGTACAAAAAAATGTTACACTAATTGAAAGTAGCTTAAACAATGCGTATACTTTGTCTTTAGATACTTGACTGCTATTTTAGTTTTCATCAATAACAAATTATAGAAATTCTATTTAGATGAATCTCGTGACTTGACATATTTAAATTAGACTGATTTAAACCAACATTGAGTTAAACCAAGATTTATT
Organism: Lymnaea stagnalis; assembly: GCA_964033795.1. NCBI lineage: Eukaryota > Metazoa > Mollusca > Gastropoda > Lymnaeidae > Lymnaea > Lymnaea stagnalis. Next base: position 987,250 of record CAXITT010000079.1, read on the forward strand.
GCTTTTCTCAAACGCCTTTATAATAAACGTGCTTCGATTCACTTGATGATTCACATGAGAGCCGAATTAATCTGTTCTGTATTCCTGGCCCGTTTAAAGCAATGAAGAAACACGGTAGCGATAAGTGTAGAGGAGCGTGGCAAACTAGCATTAAGCCGGACCAAACGGGTCATTTAACGTGTTAAAAGAAAATAACGAAAGAAATTACCTTTGCTCGTCATTATAGTTTTTTTTTTTTTTTTTTTTTTTTAAATTTTTTTTTGTTTTTTTTTTTTGAAAAAAATGAATGTTTTTTTTAAAAAAAAATAATTAGGAAAATGCTTGCATACTTGGCCATGGAACACACACCATCTTATGGTTTCTACAATTAATGAACATGAAGCGCGTTGGCGAAGCTTTAGTTTACGCATTTTGAAATAATACTTTTCCCAATATTTTATAATAGGGAAAAAAGAAACCACACTTCCTTTAATCGATAGTTTGGGCACCAGATAATAGTGAATCAACAGTTATTTTCGGAGTCCCTCTTTCGGTCCTCTATTGGACTTTTTTAAAGCCCAAACTAGATTTTTTAATTGCCAAGCTTTTTGTATTATACAATAGAGTAGAGCAGGCCTGCACAACTCAAAATGTAAGGCGGGCCATAATACTTTATGAAAAACTTGTGCGGGCCGAAATATGATAAGACGGGGGGGGGGGGGGGGGGGGGGAGCTATTAAGAAAGATTATTATAAAGAACATTTCGTTACTTGGCGGACGCATAGTGGGTGGGTGCTGGCGGGCCGTATGTTGTGTAGGCCTGGAATAGAGCTTCGATTTCCGAAACATCAGTTGTCCGACATATCGGTTGTCCGAATTGCCCATGTTTTTCTTTTATATTACTAAGTAAAAATGTATTTTAATAGTTCGCAAGATGGATGACAGGGATCATTAGAGTGTAGCTAGTAACAACACCGGGAAACAGATTTCAACCTTGTCGCACAATCCAGTGGCGTAGCGAGGGTTGGTGTCACCCGGTGCGGTAAACTCATGGTGTCCACCCCCCCCCCCCCCCCCCCCCCCCTCTTTTTTTTTTTTTTTTTNCCCCCCCCATTTCCATTATGTTTTTTTTCTTGTTAAAATAAGTCCACAATATAACAATAACAAGAACAAAAACAAATAAATCAAAGTTCATGAAGTTAATATATTTAAAAACGTTAAGTTATAGCTGTATTTACTTTGAATTTATAATTTAAAACGTTCCTTTCCTTGTCTTCAAAGCTACAAACCTGTCAATCACTTGATCAAAATCAATGTTTTTCACTGTATCACTTTCAATTAATAGCAGAGCCACATCAGAAAGCCTTGACTGTCACATGGTGGATCATAAATATTTCTTGATAAGCCTTAGTTTTGAAAAGCTCCGCTCAGATGAAGCCACATACACACATATCGTAAGAAAAAAGTAAAGGCTTATCGAGAGTATTGGAAGAGATTCTAGGAAGTCCCATTCAGCTATGAATTTCAAAACATCAAATACTGACCAGTCCATAACTTTGAGAAATCAGCTGCTTTTAGATGTCTTCTAAGCCTTTATATTTCTTTTTAAAGTTCATCTTCTGATAACTCATCATTGAAAGAGGTTAATTTTGGAATGGATACCAAAAAATCTTCTTTACTTGCTGATATTGGACTCTTTGGTTGAACAGACTCAAACATATCTGGTACTTCCTTGATCACTGATGATTTGATGTGGAGTTCAGAATGAAAGCCATCAAAACACTCCAGCAACTCAATACTGTTTTCTTCTCACAGAAAGAGTCCAGCATCTATTAAATAATAGTTCTCCTGCAATTCTCTTCTTAAACCTTAATCTTCTCTCTACCGAAATTCCATATTGGTCTGATTTTAAAAAATGTCTTATCAATAGCATGTTCCACAAAGTGAGAACGCTTCGCGGGCAGAAACAATCTTAAGGCGATTAGGGTTGTCACCACTTTGTCAAGAGTAAACCCTTAAATCTGCAGATACTACTGTGTAAGATTAACTTCCTCAAGTAGATCAGCCCAAAGTTAAAGGTAGCAGATAATCGTGAAATCACAGGCTACATGAAAATTTTACAAGGGGATGACATAGAGCTTTCATCGCCTCCCAACATTCATCAAACATATCTTTCACTGTTTTAACAACAGCATGATGAGCACTCAAAGGCGTTGTTGACATTATTTTCAACGACATTCCAGTGTACTCAAATAGAACATTCCATCGATGAGTGGATACAGTAAAGAAGGAAAATATTCTTTCAAGAGTTCCGAAAAATGTAATACATGAAGGCACAATCCATATACATTCTAGATACGAAATGAGCGGACTGTGATAAAGCGATATCCAAACTTGTTAATTAATCATTATTGAAGAATACACGCCTTCAGAGACATCTAGATGTAATAGATGAATGGCGTTCAGATAAAGCACAAATCTATTTTTGGAAACCTCTTCTTTTCACAGACTAAAATGTCCAATCATCGTTGTTGTTTTTTTTACACCACTCCAATACACCGTGCGGGATTTTTAATAGATACACAATAAAATACATCGGTCCCAATTATTTTGGGAAATCGACACTCGTTTTCTTATTATATGCTTATATATGCTTATCTCATTTTTTTCTTTTAAAAATTTAATTGAACATGATCTTTAAATATTTTAATTAATGTGTCAAGTTAAGGCTCGACGTGGGGTGCGACTAAGATACATTAGATGTGAAAGAGCTAAATTAATCAGCCATTATTTCCCTCTTGTAATAAAGCTCAATTGGGAAACTGTAACTAAAATAAAATAATTAATTTTAGAAATTTGGCTTTCACTCATTTGAAGGCAAGTAAGGTGAAAAATAAATATTTAAATGCTTATAATTAGTTGTCTTTAACTTATAACTTACAACTAACATAAGATTTTACAATTAAACTGGATTTTTAAAAACCCTTTATCAAACTTTCGAAAATATATTCTTACACTTCGTTAATTTTGAAACTAATTTTTAAAAATTATCACTTAAATACATTATGCTAGTAATATTTATAAACAGTTCTCTCTCTCACTCTCCGCTTCTCTCTTTTTTCTATCTATCTATCTATCCATATATCCATCTATCCATCTATCCATCTATCCATCCATCTATCCATCTATCCATCTATCTATCTATCTATCTATCTATCTATCTATCTATCTATCTATCTATCTATCTATCTATCTATCTATCTATCTATCTATCTATCTATCTATCTATCTATCTATCTATCTATCTATCTATCTATCTATCTATCTATCTATCTATCTATCTATCTATCTAATCTATCCATCTATCCATCTATCCATCTATCCATCTATCCATCTATCGATCTATCCATCCATCCATACATCCATCCATCCGTCCGTCCGTCCATCCGTCCATCCATCCATCCGTCCATCCATCCATCCATCCATCCATCCATCCATCCATCCATCCATCCATCCATCCACCTGTTTGTCTGTCTGTCTGTCTGTCTGTCTGTCTGTCTGTCTGTCTGCCTGTCAATCTATGTCTATCTATGCCTCTCTCTTTTTATCTCTCTCGCTCTGTGTGTGTGTATGTGTGTGTGTGTGTGTCTATAAATTTTATAGTAATACTTAGAGCTTCTTTAAGAATATAATCCAATTGTTCTTTTGATCAGTTACTCCGTAGATTGCCTTAAGACAGAATCTCAAAGAAATGACTACAGAGCGCGATGGCTTTCTTTGTTGACCCAAGTACCAATGAGTTAGAACGTTCCACCGACAGGTATTTTTATCAATTATTATTATACATCTTTCTTTTTTTGTTTGTATTTTTCTTTTGTAAGCAGTATTATTGTGGTTTAATATAGTTTGCTACTTACGGAGTAATTTTTTAAAACTCCTAGATCAGGGGTCTCCAAAATACGACTCGCGAGGCCATATTATCCGGCCGTCGACGTTACTTGCTTGATTCAACATATGTTTACCCTCGAACTCCTAAAATCGTAAAATATCGTCTCAAAATCATACAATACGGTGTCTTAATAGTAAATAAATAAAATGGTATTCATTATATATACTATAAGTTAGTTTTAAGTATTCATTATATATACTATAAGTTAATTTTAAGTATTCATTATATATACTATAAGTTAATTTTAAGTATTCATTATATATACTATATTAACTACTGACATCGAAGCGCCTAGTTGGATCGAGTTAAACTGGCGTCAAAATAGTTAAATACTAAAAGTAGATGACCGACGCACAGAGAAGGAAAACTTGTTGAATTTTACCGCTGCTGACCTCATGTTGAGTTTCAGTCTGAAACTGAAGAACTTTGCCGCTGGCATGGCATCAGTGTCTGGAAAAAAACTTATGTCTGTGAGCAAACATTTTCAAAAATGAAGTATGTCAAGTCAACACATCGAATGAAATTTGAAAACATTCTCTTGATATGATGCAGCAATTCGAAACCAAACATTAATGATATCTTGAAAGCAAACATCAGTTTCACAAATCTCACTTACATTTTTTGCTGCTTAGTTTTTGATTTTCGAATATATGCGCACTGCGTCTGATGTAACTATCTTTTTGCTAACGTCGCCTTATTTGATAACTTTTTTAGAAAATTAATATGTTGGTTTTATTTTATTTTGTGTGTACATTGCACACAACTCACCAATGATTAATATGGAATACTAAACTTAGTTGTTCGCCTTTTTCCCCAAAGCTTTCGTTCTGGCTTGCAAATAATGTACAGAATGATTATCCGGCCCGCGCTCGTCATTTTTTCCGTTATCCGGCCCGCCGTGAAAAACGTTTGGCGACCCCTGTCCTAGATTAATATTCTGAAACTAAAATGCTCTTAACGATTATCAATTAATTAATTACGAATGTTAAAAATATAAAATAAAGTTTTTAAAGTTATCATTATTTACAAATTACTTTAACCTATAAAAATGTCTGTAAAAGTTAGTTAGTTATAAAGACAAAAGGCTTCGTGTGTACTTTAAGCAGCAGAAATATTGGTTTAGAAATTGTAAGGAGTATTGCCTACCCAGTCAATTCATTTTTCGAAACCCCACAGGGGAGTGCGGCCAGGTGCCACGAGACAGCAGCCCAGAAAATATTATAAGAACAGAGTAGAAATTAGCTTTTAAATTATAAATGTAACTATATTTTCAAATAGTTCGTCATGAACAGGTTCCTCTAAGTTAAGTCATAAGCCACAGGTTTATTTTCTACGTTCTATAGATCTCCTTGCAATTCAATCAATTAAATTTAATTAATTAAACATATCGTTACTTTTGGTATGAGGTGTGAGACTTAATAAAATAATTTGTGGAAGGTTCGAGACTAGTTAACTAATTCGTGGAGGCTGCGGAGTATAAAAAAAAGTTTGGAAAACACTGTAATATAGGGTACAAAAAGCGCCAACAATACGAATAATGTACGCTGGTACGGTTCGCTTCAGATTCAGATTTGAGCTTTTCGATATATTTGCAACATGTAGCTTACACAAAACTGTATTTTATTTGGCTAAGACAGGTAGGTAAAGAAATAAAGGTTTGAGGATGTATGCTTGACAATGACAAAGGAGATTTTTAATTTTTTTTGGGAGGGAGAGAGAGAAATAAAACAGTTTATAAGCTATTTGAAAAATAAATAATTATTTCTTTCTTGAAGTCAAGAGAGACCCTTGTTGTCATTTGATTCTTTGAAGCCTCAGAAATAAAAAAAAAATCAAGCTATTTATATAAAATAAATGTGTAATAAGTTGTTAATTTTATCCCAAATAACTACCTTTTAAAAGATAAACAATGTTCTTATAACTGAATTGAGCTAATATTTCATTTTTTATTTGAAATTTAAAAGTTATTATAACTTATTGTAGTTGCTAAATGTCTCTGTGTGATTTGAAGTCCCCGTGAAAAAGATTGCACTGGGAATATAATCAGACGTCCCGCTTTGTTAAGGACTGGAACGGTATCATAATAAAATATTAACGAGATAAATACCATAAAAATAAGATTATAATTTTATTTAGTTATTTTAAATGATGGACAGCATCCAAAACATATTATAAAAATGGCAATATCAAATATATGTAATATATAGAGTATTTGACCACTGTAATTGATTATATTTGAATCATGTTACATTCTTTTGCTTTATCGTTTGCTATCGCTTGTAATCAATAAACTTCTTGAATCTCTGGATCGATATGTAGAGCCATCAATCATTGAAACGTTAGCTATCAGATGTACTTTATTTTTAGCTATGGCGAACGGCAAAAATTCCGATCGACAAAGTAAACTGCATTTATTGTAAACAAATAATCCTTAATTTTAGTTAACTCTTAAATTTCAATTTGCTTTCTTTTTCAGATATTCGGAGTCTCTTCGTACTTATGGCTTCATAGTAAATATGATGCATGTAAAAACAGTCAATAATTTAACAAGATCAAACAAAAAATATAATTATTTCCCAACGGTTGAGAACTGAGTACGAATATCGGCCTATCAAAAAAAGCTTCCTTTTTTTTCATTATCCGACTGTGATGATAAAGCGAATTATTACAATAATTTTTATTTATGGGATAATGTTTAAATCCTGATCTTTATATCAGCTGGAGGGATCTCTCTGTTAGTTGCTGTACCAACTATTGATGGAACATGGACATCAACATAAGTCACCACACTGTGTCTGTGATATATATTACAACTCAAAACGAGAGCTTCAATAGTTCTTTGGTAAAAACTAGTGACAATGATGATGAGAATAACACTTCGGGGAGAAAATTTTCCTTAGGAATATTTTTTGCATTCTGCATTTTTATAGCCATCAGTGGTAATCTCCTTGTGTGTGTTGCGGTGTTAACTGAAAGACGCCTGAAAAGAGTAAAAAACAATTATTTCATAGTTTCCCTTGCGGTTGCTGATCTACTTGTCGCATGTGTAGTGATGAGCTTTGCAATGGCAAATGATATACAAAATAATTGGATATTTGGCAGTATATTTTGCCGCATATGGATTTCATTTGACATTATGTGTTCGACAGCTTCTATCCTAAATTTATGTGTAATTAGCTTTGACAGATACAAACATATCCAGAATGCCATGTACTATGACTCATGGATGACTACAAGAAAAGCGTTAACACTTATTGCATCCGTTTGGTTTCTTTCAGGGCTTATTTCGTTTCTACCAATTCATTTAGGGTTACATGAAATCAATCTCGCTGCAGACAATGAAACAAAAAAAAGTGAACATGAATGCACAATCAAGTTAAATTTTATATATGCTATTATTTCATCTACAGTGAGTTTTTATGTGCCATGTCTAGTCATGCTTATTTTATATTTTAAGTTGTTTTTGTTTGCGCGGAAGCATGCACTAAGTATAAAAAGTATGAAAAGGCCTGTATTATATTCACCCGGAGACAACCACCGCATAAACCAAAGCAACTCAAAGATTGCTTCAGACAACAAAGCTGCTTTCACACTTGGTATAATAACAGGAGTTTTTTTATGCTGTTGGCTACCTTTTTTTATTATAAATCCTATTTCAGCATTCAACACTGAATTGATTCAGCCAAACGCTTTTGTAATATCAACGTGGTTTGGATATATCAACTCATGTCTTAATCCTATCATATACAGCATTTTCAATGCTGAGTTTCGTGATGCTTTTAAAAAGATTTTGAGTTTTCGTAATTGTTGTAGAAATATTTCATTATCTTCATCATCTAGGAGATACCGCACGCCACCAAATGGTTTTAATAGTACTAATTATGAAACCCATGAAACTAATAAAATCATCCATAAAAATAGTCGTGACCTTTTGTTTAAAGAGAAGGTAACCCATTTATGAAGTTTCTTTAATTTTAAGGACTACAATATAAAACAGAAATTTTAACAGTCTTATCTATTTATTATCGTGATCTTTTTTAAACATTCGTTTCCAAACAAACAGAATTCTTGTATTTAAAATTACAATTTTAATTAATTTTATTGTTATAACAATAATTGTTTTATATATTATAACAAAAAGAGTATATTCACTTATAATGAACATAAATATTCTAAATACAATTCTAGTTGCAAAAATGTGGAATTTTAGTATTGTTAATTTATTTATTGTGTTCATTTTTAATAATTCTTTATAAAAAATAAGATAATCAAGAGCATTTAAGTGTCTCTCTTTGCTCTTATCTAACAAACCAGTGAACAAATATTGGCCTACAGGGATAATAATTCTGCTGGGGAAAAAAAACAACAGATCCACTATGAAGAAAAGCACATTTCATTTTTCTACCCTGACATATTCTGAGGCTGAAAAGATTTCGTACTTAAGAGCATTCAATCAATTTCTGTAAATCGAATAAACTTTCTTGTACGAATTGTAAGGCTAAGTCTTTTGCAATCAGATTCTGTAGACAAAGCTGTGCCGAGGCAAAGTTACACCAAGGGCGAAGACTAATAAATGTCGCCCCCCCCACCCACTATTTTATCAACAAATGATATTTTACAGGTTTCCCAACCTGGAAACGTCACACATCCCAAGAGGTGAAAGACTGCATTTCATATGGGTGCGAGCAAAAGGTATTATAAGAAAACAGGTGACCTTGGATTGTAATCATTAAATATAATTCTATATGATTGAAAGAAAGTATGGTGAAATGCCTGGTGTAATACCGCGCAAAATAAACTTCCTGATAAATGCGCTAAATGAGATTCTTAATTAAACAACCCTTGAAAACAAGTTTTAAAAAAATAAATCTTGTATTAACTTTAATTGGAGCAATTGGGAGAGGGGGTGTTGGGGGGGGGGGGCAAAACATACATACAAGAAAACCAATTAGTGCTCCCCGGCCCTCCAAGACTAGCAAAACCTTATATTTTTCACGCTACTGATTTAATATTAATATTCTAATGACCCAACCCCTTTTACACCAGGGGGAGGGGGTGTGGGGGGGGGGGGGGCAAAACATACATACAAGAAAACCAATTAGTGCTCCCCGGCCCTCCAAGACTAGCAAAACCTTATATTTTTCACGCTACTGATTTAATATTAATATTCTAATGACCCAACCACTTTTACACCGCATACTCATTTCACCAACTATTTCAGAAAAACAAAAGAAAATATTTCGCACCAAACGCACTTATGATTTTTTTTATTTTTTTTTTAAGAATCTCATTTAGCGCGGTTATTGGGAATTTTTAAATCCTTATATTAACTTCGCTGGAAAAAAATCTTCGGACGGTAAATTGACCCAGTTCCTTTAAACCTACCGAGTTGAAAATTGGAATATAGATTCGTTGCCGAAAAAAAAACACATTCTTTCAAATTTTCAGCTTTACCACAATCCAACCCGCAAAAATCAGTTTTTCCTGTTTTTTCAAGGGGAACATGATGGCAATACGATTTCGCGCATGAAAATTCCCCATAAATGCACTAAATGAGATTCTTTAAAAAAAATTCGCAAGTGCGTTTGATGCGTAACATATGCGGTGTAAAAGTGGGTGGGTTATGAGAATATCATTATAGTGCAGAATGGTGACAAAAAATGTACGATTGTGAGGCTTTGAGGGGTGGGGGAGGTATCTTATAAAGTGCGTTACATGAATGGATATTTTGTCAAATTCTCAACGCCCCCTCTCTAATATTACATTTATAAAATGATTACTTTTTTTAAAAAAATTGTTTTTCAGGTGTTATTTAAGATTTCGCGAAATCAGTGGAATCATATTTCCTTCATCTGCCTCTTGAAAAACAGGGAAAATTGACTTGGGAGGCACGGCTGAAACGTTTAGGGAATGTGTTGTCAATATTTTAAAATCCTTGTTAAAAATCAAGCTGAAACATGGAACAGAGACTTGTTAGCTTTGACAAAAAGAAACATATACAGAATGCCATGTACTATGACTCATGGATGACTACCAGAAAAGCGTTAACACTTATTGCATCCGTTTGGTTTCTTTCAAGGATTTTAAAATATTGCAAGTGCGTTTGATGCCTAATATTATATTTAGTTTATGGAAACTATATCAATTTTATATAGTATTATCAATCTACGGTGCAAAAGAAGATAGAACTTTTGAAGATAAGACTTTTGACATAGTTCAGTGGCGTGAAAAAAGTTTGCAGTGGCGTACCTAGGAAATTCTTATAAGTGCGTGTTTTGTTTGTTGTGTTTTTTAAAAAGTAATATTATTAGTTCACGCATTGCCGACAAAATTGTTTATGACATAAATGAGCATATATTTTTAAATTTTCTTCAATCATTTTTTTAATGTTTTAAGTCATAAGTTTATTTTCTAATTGTTCAGTTCTCTTTGTGATTCAATAAAGAACGAAAAAACTCTAATTTTAAACTTTTATAATGCTTTGTTACTTTTGTAGGAGTGAAAGAGACGAAGTAAGAAGCTTCTTAGGGATGGGGGGGGGGAACATGTAATATTTATAGGGGGTGGGAAGTATAGAAAAAGCTGAGCGAAAATAATTATTCACTTTAAACGGGTTTCGGGAACTGTCACTATCATCGTGAGAGCTAGGGGATCAGAAATCAAACGACAATGTCGGAGATGTCAGGGGAGAATTTGGGTAAGGGTTCTAACTCGATAAATGTGTAAAATGTCAATCAAGTCATTTGGGTAGACAAAGAATACATTTCTTGTTTCCATCTGAATTAATTTTAAAATCAACAACAAGAATTAAAGTCTTTTGTTTTGTTGTTTTTTTTAGTTTTTTTTTCCAACTTATTTGTTTTTGTTGACACAGAGTGAAGCGCTGAAGGAATAACACTGTAAACTAAAGGGTGCGAGCTCTATTATTGTCCTGTAGCGTCTACCATGGCCTATTGATACGTTACTTTGTGCAGTGCTTCAAGGTTGCACAAGTTAAGAAAAACTATATTACTGCTGTTCAGTGTCGGCCAAATAATACATCCTTCTTGTACTAGTTTTGGTATCATCATATTTTTTCAGCAACCAACAAAGGCGAGGCAACTTATTTTCTGCTGTTGTACAAATTATGTTTAGTTGAACCACCAACTGTTGATTAGGTCGCCGGTTATAAATATAGTGTTATTAGTGACCAGTGCTCAAGGTAACGGAAACTCGGGCAGATACCATGAGCTTAGGGCACCATCAACGGTCTTCCGAAAGAGTAAAAATCATAGGAAGAAGAACAGAAAGTGCAATAAAAAGTTGTATAAGTTATGAAAAACAATATTATTGTTGTTCCTTTTAGTTTTAAATTTTAGAAGAAACTTGGTAATAAACTCATTACACAACCCCTAGTTCTTTTCCTTGCAAAAGGTTTATGATTATGATTATACTGAAACTTGAAAATGATTATTTTTGTCTTTATTTTGATTCGGGAAGGCCGGGGGCAGCTCTGAGTCCATACATAAACTAAATAAATTCATTCAGATTGTAGCGTCACTGTGGGTATTGTTTTTTTGGTCCTAGTTCCAACTCTGTACTCAGAAAATATCGTACACAACATCATTATAAAAATCAAGGACCCTGGTAGCCACGACAAATTTCCCTGATGTTCCATGGCCCAGTCCACCCATATTAATACAAATCCTTTATTAAAATGTATTACTAAATACTAATCAGTAATGTTATTTCATTTTTACTTTAACGTTTTTCTAATTCAACTTCATTTATAAATGTTTTAAAAAAATTATATTTCCCTTCAAAAAAGTTGTGTAACACAAAAAGCACTGATCTTAGAAGAAAATGAAACAAAAATGGAGAGCGGCGTTGGTTGTCTCCTCTTGCTTTGGTTGTCACATCGTTTAAATTTTAAGTAGCATTTTTTATACGAAAAATTGACATCACAGGTCAAATGACACAACTAAAAAGGTCATCCTGCATACTTAAGCCTTTAAAAAAAAAGATATTGATAATTGTATGTTTCCGACCATGTAAATTTTGTATTAATTTTTATATATTTGTTATAATCATAAAACCTTTTCTTTTGTACATTAATTTGTTCTGTATAAATGTTAGTTTTAAAACGTATAAAGAAACTTTCATAACGTTTTTAAATATAATGAAGTCAACAGTCAATTATCTACGATGTCTATACATTTCTGTTTGTCCACGTGTGACAAGAAACACCCTTTGAAATATAATTTAAAATTGTACAAAGCTATATTTCAATAACACAGTTTTTCCAAGATAACTAATGCAGATATTTCCTACACATGCTATAATTTAGTTTAGTGTTCACTAATAATTTTTTTATTTAAAAAAAAATTGCCATAAGTAACTTATGGTCATTTTTTAAATTAATTTTCCAGGTACAAGAAGATAAAAATTTCATGGAACAACCGATGAACAAAGAACATCTACTAACAAAGTGATGATGATTTGTAATAGGGCTGACCCGGATACCCGGAAATGCTGAATATTAGGACATACTTAATAATAATACTAATACAGTTTATTTGAAAATCACACTTCATCCCCAAAGGCTTTTGCGCGATACAAAGTCAATCAAGTTCAAATATAAATGAAACAATCTATATTTTACCACATTTAAGAACAAAACGCAACACCTAAAAAACTACAAACGAGCATACTCATTCAAAGGCTTTCGACCCTTTCAACTATAAACAACACAAGCCAATATACATCTAAGAGATAATAACTAGCTGGAAAAGATAGTAGGCGAAATCACCTCAGCAGATATTGCGAAATAGATGTGTTTTCAAATCGGTTTTCGGGGATTCCAGTGTCTGGCTGTTTCTGAGAGCGACAGGAAGGGTGTTCCGAATTTTTGAGCTAGCCCATGGGAAAGTGCGCCTTACGTAGGTCTCAAGGCGAACACACGCTATCGAAAGTTTACTACTTTTAGATGAGCTTTGAGATAGGACGGCGCCAGGTCATGCAAACAGCAGTAGCACAGAGTTGCAATTTTAGTCTATGCAAGCAAGGACCGGCAGCCAATGCAGCTCTCTCAGAAGTGTTTTCGCATGGTCGAATTAGCGTTTACGAAGAAAAATGCGAGCCCGCATTATTCTGTGCATTTTGCATTTTATCCAGGAGCGTAGATGAAGAGTATTGCAGTAGTCCATGCGTGATAGCCCGAATGCAGACATCAGCCTATTTGATGCATCAAACGTTAAGAAAGTTCTGATATGGCTAATTCTGCGCGGCTCTAGAACAATCGCCTTGCTTATGTTAAAGTAATTCTCCATATTTGGTGTTCTGTCTAAGTAAACTTACAGGTTTCGCACTATTTGGGCAAACTCAATCTGTATACCTGATAGAGTAAGGGATGGTGTGCTTTTTACATTATATACCCGAATCTGGTCTTGGTGTATAAAAAAATTTAGCCACATCTTTTTTTAATAATTTTGTGTTCATTTGACATGAGATAAATCAGATAAAAGAAAACTGACGAACTAAATGTGCTCTAAATGAAACGGTAAAGTTCTGACAACAATAATTTACATGCTGCAATCTTTCAGTAATTATTTTAATTATGAAGATGCATCTCTTTGGTTATGATCATTGCACTCTCTATACTGAGTAAGTTCTTTGATAGAGTTCAATAGCAGCAATGCAATTGTATACGCATTTTAAAGGGGAAGCCATGGCGATCAGAAACATTTTATATGCTTATATTTGTATTTAGAAAACTGCTACAAGTCAGTGACCAGCATTATTCCGTATCATGCTAGAATTTTGCTATGTTTATTAGTTAGGAAAATGGTTCTCTATCTGTTGGTCACCAAATTCTCGGGGTCATATGCCAACAGGATAAGGGTCGCTTAGATATTTCAGAAATTTGAGACCGGTTTTTGTGTTAAAAATGTGCATTCTTTTCTTATTCGAATGTAAATATTATTTAAAATTGAGATACAAGATTTGACCACACACAAACAAACGGATAACACAAACAACCTAAGAAAAAATTGTATGGCATCATTTATGGAGGTCTTCACATTTTTAGTCACCTTTTTTGAAGAGCGTATTTCTTTTTTTTTTTTTTTTACACAATTTTTTTTATTGTACTTTTTAGTCAAAGTGCACAAAGATTCAGTTCAACTGGAGATCTGGAAGTGGGTAAAAATGGATATGCATGATTTTACCATTTTGGATGGTTTTAATTTTTTTGTTTTCTTTTTTTAAGGTGGTTTTTTTTTTTTTTTTTTTTTTACACAATTTTTTTTATTGTACTTTGTAGTCAAAGTGCACAAAGATTCAGTTCAACTGGAGATCTGGAAGTGGGTAAAAATGGATATGCATGATTTGACCCTCACAGATCACTTAAGGGTCAGTGTTTGAGTAGCCATACAAAATTTCAAATAGATCAAAAATTGAATTTCCAGGATTTAACACAGACAAACAAACAAACAAAAACGCAAGCTAAATAGAAGCTTCTATAGGATAAGATAACTCTTTAACTCACTAGAACTCGGTTTAGCTTTATTATAAAGACTTTTGCCACTCCTTACCCGCTCTTTACTTAATTGGGAAAAGGTGGTTTATTTTTTAATGTGTTCTATTTGTTCTAAAGAATGCTATCGGGTGACGCAATTTCTAGAATTTCTACTAGATGGTCTGAGATAAATCCGTTTAATTTATCCGTTGAATTTAATCCGTTTATCTAGCCCGCAACCTTTCCCAGCCGAGAGAGTGATTTTAGCTATATTTCCAGACATATGCAAGTGCAATATAAGTGCAAGTGTGTACAAATTAACTTGTATTTGTCGATGATTGTACCTTTTCACTAACTTATAGAAATGTAATAATATAATAAATTGAATATTGTAAGTATAAATTAGCTTTGGTGTTGTTTTGTTTGTATACTGGTTTTGATTCCTTTGTTACGTATTGTTCGTTCTAAGAGCCAGATCAATTTTTAAAACCATATTATTACTCCAGTATATTACTCCCCTGTTCCTAAATGTCAATGTTTAATTCTTGTTTTGGTCTGGTAAATGTTTTAAATGGCAGCGGAAAAACAAGGGTGGAGAGTTACAGGGCGTGGCAATATCGTTTTTCTTATATAGGCCTTTTGAAAATAACAAACAGAGAAATTTTGTTTTGGAATAGAAATCTACTTCTTTTCACTACCATCTGTATAATCAAGATTACTATCCATTCCTGCCTCACCATTTCCTTCCACTCAGACCTAACTAATTCCTTTCTTTTCCATGCCTGGACTTTCAGCTGATGTAGATCTTTTTCTACATCTAAGCCTAGGTCTGCCTTTGAGAATTTTTCCTCTGGGGTATTGGTGATGCACCCCTTTCGTTCCTCTGTCATTTGACATTCTCTCTAGGTGTCCTGCCCAGCGTAGCCTGCCTCTATGTATTTCTGCTACTGTCGTGGGATCCTTATATAGACTGTATAATTCTTGGTTGGATCGTATTCTCCATCCATATTCATCCTTGGTTGGCCCATATACTTTCCTGATAACTTTACTCTCCCATGTGTTTAATAGGTTTGTTGCTGTTTTTGTTAGGTTCCAAGTTTCACTTTACAACTGGTCTGATCACAGTTTTATAAATAGTTTCTCTCTTTCTCTTGTAACTTTTGAGTATTTTCTGACTACTGAAGTATGCCATATTTCCAGCTGATATCCTTTCTTTTATTTCTGTTAGTAATTCGTTTCTTTCATTTAACAAGGATCATAGGTGTTTGAATAGATTCTTTTTCAAAGGTTTGGTTTCTAATTTTAATTAAGAGAGGAACCTGTTTGTTCCTCTTATCTTATCTGATCTCGTATTTTTTTTGGTTGCAGCCCTGCTTGATCTGCCATCTAAATTCATTAAAGGATTTTGATATGTCTTTAATACTTTTCCTTAGAAGTGCTTTGTCATCAGCATATGCAAGATAGTGAAGTGGTTGGTTGAAGAGTGTGCCCGTTGGTTGTGGATCTTGAGTTTCCCTCAGAAAGTATCCTGCTATAGTTCCTCGAGTGTCAATGTGTATGTTTCTAATGCCTCTCTAATGTTAGGTTAAAGAACATACAAGACAGTGTCTCCCTGTCTTAGGCCTCGTCTAATATGAAATTCCCTTGAATTTTTGAGTTGTTCCAAGATAACTAATGCAGATATTTTAACCCTTGGCCAGAGTACTTTTCAGTGCTCAAAAACGTAGCTTCAAGCTTTAAAGAGAAGTTTGGCCAATTCAAGTGGAAGGGTGGGGAGGGGGTGGGGGGTGGTGGTTGAAATAACAATAAAAGTTATGTTTGGAAATCTACACCATTGATTCTATTATATTGCTACAATTTTCAATTACAATTCTATAACGCTAATATAAGGCCAGTATCTTAAATATTATTACACATAAATTCCTCGTATTGGTTTTCTAAGAATGAGAAAAGGTCTTAGGCAAGCGAAAAAGGCACTGACTGCACAGACTTGCTTTGACTGATGCCGCATATCTGAGCTAAAAATTCATGACTATTGCAACACAATTGGTACCAGATGGCACAGGAGGACTGTCCTACAAATAAGTTTGTTGTCAATAAATCTAGGAGCGTAGTAATGATGACTTGTTAACCTTGGTAGCTTTCCAATCATTAGTCTTTAGATGTGCTGTTGGACATTATTATGTTAAACCAAGACCAATATAAAAATAGGCATATGCCTATGTATTAACTTAAAACTTAGCCAACGAAGTGTGGGAGAACCCCTTCTTGAACATGAACATCATGAACATTTTAAACAATTAAAATAAATAGTGGCATTTAGTGTACTATTGCTATTGTTAGTGAACTACTAAAAAATAGTTTATTAAAATAACAGCTTTTCGTTTTTTAAAAGGCTAGGTTAGCTTCAAGTTATAGTGTAGATTTTAAAAGTCTTTATTGCAAGGCTAACTAATTACTGCGGTTAAAAGTTATAAAATATTAAATTCCTCTACTTTGTTCATAGAATAGGGCTCATATACCGTAAACTTATATGTTATAAATTATTAATTTTATTCGAATGAGTTAGTATTTACATTGCGAAGTGGTTTGTCAGTCTGCTGTGAATAACGTTGAGCTGGCGGCAGTTTCTTTCATTTTTTTACCCAGGTGGGGTCAGATGTTCATGGTTCGGGGGGGGGGGGGGGGGGGTGGTTGCCAATAACCAGTAGCCAGGGGGGGGGAGGTGTTGGGGTGTGGGGGGGGGGGGGGTGGTGGATGTTGCCAATAACCAGTAGCCAGAGGAGTAGCTAATGGGTGGCAGATGGGACATACGTCAAGTGGGAAGAGGGCAAAATGGGCATTGATAATATTTAATGGTTGAAAATAATTGCATAAAAATGGACATTGTTTCCTGACATTAAACACACTAAATACGCCCCTGCTCGTGGCGTTGAAATGGGGCGGATGGGATGGGATTATTTCAAAATTAAGAAGCATATTTTTGAGTATACTTCAATTCAATGTTTCCATTATACTATTTTGAACGGGGAAGGAAATTTTAAAGGTTTTATGGGAGGCATTATGAATTCACTCCAGTTCTGGTAAATTATTTTTCGGAAACTTATGTTTATCACCATACTGTAACTTGGATCCGCCTAATATAGTCATATAATTTTAAGACTTTAAAGATTTATTTAATGTGTGTCTGTGCACTGTAGAGTGCTGTTCAGAATGTTAACACACTTTTTTAGTGCAAGATAAGTCAAAATGTTACCTCTCTTCACCTGTAGATTCTATTGCAAGTATGGAACAAGAACAAGGTTCAAGTGTCATGTGCAGTCAAGATAAATAATATGATATTTTGAGAATTAGTTAAATGTAACGTGAGTAACAATGATAATTTCACTGCTTGAACGGATTTCTATTTGACATCACAAATCTTAGTTTGGAAAAAAAAAAAGTGCATTACTAGACTTTATCAATTAACCCGGACGACTGTGATTGTCCCAATTCCCAAAGAGGGCAAACCAAGTGACAAACCCTCTAGCTACGGGCCAATCCACACATCGTGTGTCGGAAAAGAAGTGGAGTGAATGGTGAAACCAAGACTATATTAGTTTTTGGAACGAGCCAAGAGCATTCAAAACAATTTCGGTTTCTTCTGCAAGGGCGGCAGGTATTCCAGTTTATCCAAAGCACAATGAGCCATAATGTACCTGTTAAAGAATGGTCCGCCAGTTGCTAAAGAGTGATTAGACCGTCTTCGCAATGTTGATTTCCAGGTAGATGCGATAGATGCCACATAAACCTGCAGGTTCAGCTGTAATAGCGTTTGCAGGCGGTGGACATCCTTATCTTTCAAAAGTGATCGGCCAGCCAGTTTTTAATTCCCAAATAAGTCATTTTTTATTTAGGCTGAGGCTGGGCAGCTCCGTTTTTTTTCAAAGTGTCCGCTCCCTCATTGCCACTGATGTTGACGTGGCCAGATATCCACTGTATTGTTACCTTGTCCACTAGTTCTCTGATTTTTGCTCACGTCATTGTTGATGACGTCGACCAAGTGTGTGGTAACCTGTCAACGATGTACACGGTGTGCCCAGACAAGTGTATGGGGTTGACACTACGAAAGTCTTCCTCACTTGAAACAAAGTCACCGGCGTCATTCAACTATTTCACTTAAAATTTAGTGCAGATGGTTTGAAACTCATCGCAGACATGAGAAATATTTGAAAGATGGGCTTAACACTTGATAGTGTGCTTAATACGCCTTCCATCATTGATGATGCCTTTGAAATATTTCCAACATACAGGGACACTGTCCCAACTTTAGTCAAGATACTCCTCGCCATGAGGTGGCAATGTATAGAGGATCTCGCTAGAGCTATCACCGGCTCCCAAAACAGTTTTTATTTTTTGTATATTGCCTGAAAGAGCAATAGTTGAGACTGCGGTGCAGAGATTTTTTCCGAGCAAGGATCTGTCTAACAAGCCACCTACGAGCTTATCCACTCTGCCCATGGATGACTCAATTTTAATGGTCAAGTACAAACTATGTTCGGTTTAAAAGTTCCATTTAACTTTTTATTTTGATCAATGAAAAACATATTTTCGCGTTTGACACATCCTGTAAAAATGTTTACGTTCTCTACTCCCTCGTCAAAGCACGCATATCATAATTACGTTTATCTGAGTAAACGGTAAACAAAATGAAATTTGTCAAAATTTTGATCGTGTTAATACATAAATAGCAATAAATACTGAAAAAGAAAACACTCGACAGTTCGATTAAATTTCAGTTCGACCAAACTTCCGTCGAGGACTTTGCACACCATTCATCCATGATTAAATTAGTTTTTCGTCTTTTTCCTTTCGTTATGAATTGCAATTTTTAAAAAGCTTTGGTGACGCCAAAGTAAAAAGAGTAAGAGATGTCTTTATGGGAAGGGGAGAGAACTTTAGCTGGCTCTCATTAACCGAACTTGGACTACAGGTATTTTACCGAAAGTGTGGAAGCAGGCCATAGTGGTTCCCGTACCAAAGGAGGGAAAACCAGGCCATTTACCAGGCAGCTACAGGCCAATATCGCTAACGTCCTGTGTGGGCAAAGTGGCCGAGCGAATGGTGAATGGACGACTCTACTGGTTTTTGGAGAGTGGAAAGCACCTACCACCGACGCAAGGTGGCTTCCGTAAGGGTAGGCAGCCCATGGACCAGGTGGTCCGTCTTGTTCAGTCTATGACCAATGAACTCCAGAAGAAAAATCATTCATTGGCAATTTTCTTTGACCTCAAGCAAGCATATGACCGCGTGTGGCGCGTTGGCCTCATGCATAAATTCCAGAAGTTGGGTGTCACTGGAAACATGTCCGGGTGGGTGACGGACTTTCTCAAGGACAGAAATATTGTCACACGGGTTGCTCTAGAGGACGGACTCTCCCATGGGTCTGCCCTCAGCTGCACCTTGTTCTTGGCCTATGTCTATGACTTGCAAGAGGGATTAGTGTCCGATAATGCCATGTTCGCTTGGGGATTAAGTTGGACCAGAAACTCCGACTCCATCACCACGTACACGAACTATGCGCCAAGGCTTCACAAAAATTGGGCTTGGTGAAAAAGCTAGCTTGCACTGAATGGGGGGCAGATGCAAGACTGTTGAGGTCACTCTACCTTAGCAGTGTGAGAGGAACAATGGACTACAGTTTGCCTGTCCTAGCCTTTGCAAGCCATACGGCTTTGGAGGAACTGGACCGCATCCAAAACCGTGCTCTAAGGTTTGTTTGCGGGGCAATACGAACCACACCCACGGCGGCGGTGGAGATCATTTCCAATGTCGAACCGCTCGAGGTCAGGCGAGAGAAGGCAGTCCTTGCGACGGTAGAGCGTTACCGCCGCATGGACAGAAAGGAACCCTGTTTCAAATTACAGGAAGAATGGGAGAAAAAGTCCAGATTGAAGCGACCATCCTTCATGGACATGGTTCACAGTCTTGAAAAAGACGTCTTTCTGCCCAGAAACAGGGAAAAAGTGAAAGTGATCCCCGCGCGGGGACCACACAAAAGTCTTCCCCTGCCGGACATTCGACTGGAAATGGTTGATGCCAAAGCCAGCGAAGACAGTCCTCAATTAGACCCATCAGAGGCTGTGCAACGCACGATTGACGCCTACCCGAATAGCTTGGTTAAAGTCTTTACGGACGGCTCATGTTTCACGGAGGAAAAGCGTAGTGGCTATGGTGTCCTCATCCAGTATCCCGCAGAGATAGCTCCACCCGAGGAGCTATCAGGCCCATGCGGTAGGAATGCAACAAGCCTCGATGCGGAAATTGAGGCGATACTGGTAGCTCTTAAGAGGTTGAACCAACGGCTAGCCAATCGGAAGTCCTTCCCGGACGTTGTGGTCTTCACCGACTCTCGTTCTGCTCTCGAACTCATGGGGGAGAGTTCGGTGGGCTCAACAAAGATCACTGTCATTCTGGAAACAGTAGGCTCCATCCATGCACATGGCCCTAAGGTAATCTTCCAGCTAATCACTTCGCGCTTAGAGGCGTCGCTTCCTGACAGGGCAGATTTCTTAGCCCAAGAAGGCGCAGCCCTACCTCAACCAGACAATCCCATGACTCAGGTCGGAGTCACTGCCTGGTTGAAAGACCATTTCAGGAGAAAATGGCTTGGAAAGTGGGACACGGCCACTACTGGACGACAGTTTTACCGGGAATTCCAGCGGCCGAGCAAAAGCGACCCATGGTGGGAGCTTAGTCGTAGAGAACAAAGCCTTATCACTCAGATGAGAACTGGGCACTGCGCTACGCACTGCTGTTACCGACTCGATAACAGAAGGGAACTTTTGTGCCGACAATGTGGACACGAAGAGGAGACAGTAGCCCACTTGGTGGTCACGTGTCCGGACAGTGGGATGGGGGCCAACGGTAGGAATCCGGAGGCCTGCCTCAATGATCTCCTTTACGGGAGCGCCCAGCAGATGAGGCGCGCCGTAAGCATTGTGTCAAGGGTCCTAAGAGAGTAATCTCGCACCCTTTTTGAGTATTAATCTTTATAAGTTCTTACTAAAGAAATCAAAGAATGTTTAGTCATCAGGACACATGCCTTGCATAAACGGATGCATAAATAGGTTTGTAAACCTTACAAAAAAAACAATAAGGGGTACGTACAGACTATTTTAAGCAAGATTGCCCAAATTGACCCCTGCTTGTGTGATGCGAATGCTCATGTTATTCGAAAGTTTGTACGTGTATCGATGTGTTTAGTGAAATTACTTTTGTAGCTCATATATAGACACATACTTATGTGTCAAAAGTGGAGTCAGTGTAAAAAAGTTATGAATTAGTCTAAAAGACAAACTTAAGGTTTCTTGAAGCAACTCGTCTTTACTGAGGAAAAAGAGGATATACTTAGGAAGAAAAAAATGCCGCCAATAGGTCGAGATCGCTCAGATAAACAATCTTTCGAATAACATGAGCATGACACAGACAGGGGTCAATTTGGGCATATAAGAACTTGCTTAAAATAGTTTGTACGTACCCGTTGACGACCCCGTCCAAATGGGATAGAGTCAGGATTGCTCAGAAAATCTTTAAAAAGGGTTTTAACACTTCATGGACAGAATAATTTGTTACGAAAACCGTCAAATACGATAACTTATATTGTGAAAGATGTTTCGGGCTCATTTGAGACATCGAGGTGTTGGTAGTAAAGAGTAATTTAGTTACTTAATCAAATGGTCAAACATTCAACAGTTCAATTCAGAAAAAGACATTTCAAGAAATAAAGACGTAGCATGGAAATCACAGACACAAAAAACAATACTAAGCTATTTTGGAAGGAACGGATTAGGTATGAATCATCAAGGAGCCTGCCATTCTAGTCTTCTGAATCAAAATGACGCACAAATGGTAAATTGTTTTACGGTTTAACTATTCCCAGCCACAGTGAACTTTTTATGTGGCCTTCACTAGCAACGAGTTGGATTGAAATATTTGTTCGGTGAACCCCAGGCGCTTGGCGCTAAGTCATAAAGTTGACAATATTTTTTTTTTCAAGATGTGCAAATGTTAATGTGTACAAATAAAAATTATTTCAAATTACACTCTTAAATCGTAAATATTATTCCAAATACAAATAAACCTTCCTAAAAGATTCATGAACATCTCCGTCCAAAATGATTCATGTCAATAACAACTTTAAAATTCCAGAGGAGGGGGGAAATCTGGCTAGATTTTTAAAGGTGGTCGTCTCGGGAGATTTAAGAAAAGGATACATTAATAAGTTCCCCTTTTTTGGAAGAAGTCAAGCCAGGGGAGTTTCCCTATAAATTTTAGGAAAATAATTTTTCTTTTTTTTCCAATATTTGTGTCACGAATTGTCGAATGCTTTCTTTGCTGTCAAATGACATTCGAAAAAAGGACTGGTGGATTTTTAAAATTTGGAACAACATTTGAACAAACATTTTCAAGAAATGAAATTTGAACAATTTGACAACAATCTGGCCAAAGATAATTTTATGAGAATGTTGATACTATTTAATAGCATTCAATGGTATTCATTGGTTTTCAATGAAATTTGGTTATGTTATAACCTAGGGTTTTGATCAATACAATAATTACTATTCGACCTTTGGCTACGTAAAATTTTGTTCCTAGTTCTAAGACCGATTCTATGTCATCTTAAGTAAAAAAAATAAATTTTTCTTTTTTTTCCAATATTTGTGTCACGCCGTGACTATCCCGTTTATTAACACTAGAAAATTGTTAATCTTGTGTAGAAGTTTAAAATGACATCTTGAAGTGTGTAGTCGGCCTATGATTAGATGGCTCTCTCAACTTTAGGGCTCCAGCGGTTCTCCGTCCTGAGAATGCGAAATTTTACTCTTGCTGAAATGTAATTGTTGAGGAAGTTTCTTGAAATATCCTGTTTTTGTAAAAGTGTGTCCTGATAATACGATTGTGCTCAAATATAGCTTAAGTTTAAAAATTAATCATCTTGGTTAACAAAACGCTTGCTAAAATAATTTAGAATGCAATATTTTTAACATTTAGTAATGTGATGATGATCTTGGTAACGACCTTTCGACAATGTCACCCTAAAATTCAATGTTGTCACAATTTCTTGGAGTTTTTGGGTTGTAGTAAGCTTTTGTGATGTTTTACGGTACATGCACAATGTTTAGAGAACTAAAAATTATAGTTAGGATTTAGCCATGTTAAAGTTAAAATTAGATTTAGTGTTAGATTAAATGGCTTAGGCAAATTTATTGATCGTAGGTTATATTTTGCAATCTTCCAACATATTATCACTAAAGGACATTAATGAGGAAAAACTTTTCTTTGATCATTTCCCTGAAACCTTTAATTTTTATTTTAGGAAGCCTTCTGCACTCAGTCACATTCCATGACCTCAAAAAGTCATTTAAGACAAACGCGTCCACACCGCTGAGTACGGACTGCCCTTCTATCCCATGGCTCAGACCCGAAAAAAAACACGTGCAGAACGCAAATGACGGAAGTCTGGCTTCACCGTACACCGACCAATCTTTGTTGATCACAACCACTTGTATCATCACAGTAACAAGAACTAAGGGAACAAAAGGTTGGCTTAGATGGTCCGTGAGCTGGAAAGTTGAAGACAGCCATTGCTCGTAGGGCTTTTAACAGACTGACGACAGGGGGTTGATGGGGCGCAAAAGGGAAAAATGGGCTAAGACGTGCTGAAAACTCGACCTTAAAGATGAAAAAAAGCTCTGGCGATTGATCGTCTCGTCACCCTGCACGGGAAAGGTCCGAAATCTGCTTTAACTGCAAGCGACGAGAGGCACGGCTACCACAGATGCCAAAAGTGTCCAGAGAGCAAAAACCTTAACTCATCCTCCTCCATTCCTCTCTGTCCAGCACTGCATCGCCCAGTGTTAGTCCTGTCCACTCTTTGAATTTTCCCACCTTTTTCTTTGTCTTCCTCTTCTTCTCCCTCAGCTTGAGGTGCCCTGCAATATTTCTTTGGCCCTTGTTTCCTTGTCACGTGGCCGTACAATTGTAATTTTCGTTTTTCTTACAATCACCAGTAGGTCTTCGTACTCATCAATTGCCTGGCTAACCTTTTTTTCACTGTATGGTCCCTATAGCAAGCCAAAAATTCTATGAAAGTGCTGAGACAATCAAAAACGTGACAACTTATTGAAATACAAAAATTGGTCGAGATTCTATCTTAGGACCATGGCCGTGAAACATAGCGTAGTAGTCCCTGGGGACTCCCGTCATGCAACACGGCCTTGAGTAACGGGGTTTTGGGCAGGTTGCTTCTACCCATGAGGATGGTCTGGACGGCTTTACTTCGGAGATGACGTTGCCACTCCCTCCGGGACTTTCTCCCTACATTCCTGGGAGTTGTGTGGACATGGGTCAAAACGGCTTTGCTTCCACTCCGGGTGAGGCGTTGCGTTACCTCAACCCCCAGTTCGGGGAGTGGTTCGGTCTGGACTGTGTCGCCTAGGAGCGGCTTTCTCAAGGCCGTATGCTTTTAAAACTCGGCAAGGGTTTTTTAAGAAAACTCAAGCCTCATTTCTATCGGCGACACGTAATCATGTTTTCGCGCAACTTCCATCGCGTTAGACTGGGATTTTTTAGCTTCAGTCTTTGCTTGACCGTGCTTTAAACACTAGATAATTCGATCATTGTCTTAATGATGTCTGTTTAAGCTATTTGCAAAATCATCTGAGCCAGCGGTCCACATAAATACTTAAAATTTTAGACACTACGATCAATATTGTAAATTGACAGTCTTTTTTTTTTATCTATAATCTATATGCGTTGTTAAGTGCACGCGGGCTAGCGAAGGATGTTCGTCGAAAAAAAAATTAGACCCCAAGTTATTGCAGGGGCCAAATAAAGATTTACTGTGACTGGGAATAGTCACACTGTAATAACCCTACATAATACTGCAGAGTGTATTACTAATACAAGGACACAGCCTTATTAATAACAAGGAATGCTTAAGATGACCGTTTTATTGCAGGTGGCGGATGATGTTGGTGAATAGGTTGGTCAGACTGAAAAGATGGAGCGTCCATTCTTACCACATCTCATGGAAGGTTGTTAAGTATCGCCCGCTTGTATGCAAAGATCAAATTTAAAGAAAAAAGTACTTGATTCTTCAACTGTTTGGTGACGATGCCGTTTTAAAATCACAAAAAGAAAAAGTTCTTCAAAGCGGCTAGTAAAGAGTAAAAACTGTCTGCAGAAAATAAATGTCATGATTTTTGGTTGTTTAGCATTTCACATACCCTAGATCCAATATTTCTAGTTCTCTCTTCGTTGATGAAGAGATAATATCGTGAACTACTGCATAACCTAACAAGCGGATAGGGAATAATCTAAATCTAACAGATAAAGCAAAATTAAGAGCTTTGTACGCTCCTAAATGGCAGTGTACCATATCGAGACATATACAAGTCATGAGCTGAAACTGAACAGCTTTAATTTAAGATGTCTGCACCGCATCAAGCATTCGATGGCAGGACAAGGTGCTTTGGCCGTGCTAAAATGTTTAGCAAGAAGCGCCTCTGCTAGTTAGGCCATGTCAAGATAAATTGAGAAAGGCCGTATCCCGAAGCTGTATGGAGAGTAGGCAGTAAGGAATGCCTGAGTGAATGTTTGCATACATACAAAGTCAAAATCTAACCAGGAATCAATATCCGTCTGCGAAAGTGCATTTGAGTTTTGGCCTAGTGAGCCACTCGTCAAAGTGAATTCCTACATTGCTACGCCATCGTCTAGTGAAGAATAATTGTGTAATTAACCTAATAGAATTCCTTGAATAGCAATTATCTGAATATGAAGGGCCCAGTAGAAAGTACTTGTGTACTTTTGTAGTAATGAGAAAAGTTTTTCAATTCTTATTTAATGCATTAAAATTTGTCTGAGGTATCTCTGAATGAATTTACTTATGTTCCCAAAGAAGGGAAGAAAATTGATCAACCGACTGACTACCGACCGACTACCGCCCGACTACCGCCCGATCTCTCTAACATCGATGTTAGGGAAGGTGGCCTAGAGAATGGTCAACCTGAGACTCTACTGGCATTTGGAGCGCACTAAGAGTCTCAGCCCAATACAGGCGGGCTTCCGCAAGTGATTGCAGCCTGTGGACCAAGTGCTCCGTCTTCTCCAGTCTATAACAGATGGGCTTCAAAAAAACACATACAGTAGCTGTATTTTTCAACCTCAAACAAGCCTTTGACCGAGTTTGGAAGTCCAGTCTATTTTTGAAATTGCAGAAGTTTGGAGTAACCGCGAACATGTACCGGACGATTAACACAAAATTTGGCGGCGAAACTTCCAGGAAGAGAACTCTTGAAAAAAGGGCTCCCGCAGTGGTCAGCCTCAGATGCATAACATCAATGACCTGCCACTAGTGCTAACGACTAGCTCTGCCATGTATGTGGACGATTTGGTAATCTTGAGCACCGGTAAGGATGTCCACCGCCTGCAAACGCTATTACAGCAGGACCTTTCTGCTATCAACAGGTACATGCGGCGGTGACACCAGGAAATTAACACCGAGAAGACGGTCTATTCACTATTGACAAATGTGCGGACCATTCTCAAGGTGGGCGATGTAGCGCTCACGTGGACAAGCAACCGGTTTACCTTGGAGTTAACCAAAAGGTGCAAATGCATAATTTTGTACAGCACCTCTGCTCCCAGGCAACCGCCAAGCTCAACCTGGTGAAAAAACTGGCTTGCACAAGTTGGGGCGCGGGCACAAGAACGCTTAGAGCTCTTTTCCTAATGGATTACAGAAAGACCCCACTGGAAAAACTGAGCCGAAACCAGAATCAGCCTATGAGATTAATCTGTGGTGCATACAGGACTACTCCCACAGCTGCTGTAGAGGTCTTGTCCAATGTAGTACCGTTACAAATTAAGAGGGAAAAGACAATATTAAGTACCGTAGAGAAGTACCGGCGGCTCGATGAAAACAAACCGGCCTTCCAAATGCAGAATAACTGGGTGGGAGCGAGGAGACTAAAGAGATCCTCTTTCATGCACCAGGTCGTTGAGGACAGCTTGCCCCCACCATATGCGCAGCCCTCATTTCCCTCTATACATTTGGCCTTGACTGATGAAGCAGTGACGAAA
This sequence comes from Lymnaea stagnalis, assembly GCA_964033795.1. NCBI lineage: Eukaryota > Metazoa > Mollusca > Gastropoda > Lymnaeidae > Lymnaea > Lymnaea stagnalis. Next base: position 1,014,801 of record CAXITT010000079.1, read on the forward strand.
GGCAGCCCTGAACATGTTTAGAAAGTGACTGTCCTTGAGACCATTGATGTGTTCACACACATACCAGTGAAAGGGTTCACAGACGGCTCTGCCAACCTGAGAGAAAAAACTGCACGGTAGGGTGCACTCATACTGTATCCAGTGGGAGGACCTTGTGGGACTGCAGCAAATTTTGATGGCCTTGTCCACGACACTCTGAAGGGGACGGAACATGCGGGGCTTGATTTAGTTGTTTCTCAGACTCAAGATCTGCTCTTGAGATCTTGGAGAAGAGACAAGGTATCACACGCTTGGTCGACGTCATTACCAACGACGTATGCAAACTTGGTGAACTATGATGCACGGTGGATATCAGGGTACTTCAACATCAGTGGAAATGAGAGAGCGGACACTGGCGAAAACCGGGGCTGCCCAGCCTCAGCCAGAAGTACAAATGACTTTCTTGGGAGTCAAAAACTGGCTGGCGGACCATTTCAGACAGAAGTGGTACAGGCAATGGGCTGACAACACGACCGCCAGAGGCCTATATTCAAACTTGCCCACTCCTTGCAAACAAGACCCATGGTGGAGGTTAGGACGCAGATCGCACAGTTCAGTGTCACAGATCCACACCGAGCATTGCCCCTTGCAATATTTCTGGCGGCAGGATAACAACAGACATCCTACCTGCTGGCATTTCAGCCTGGCCCTGGAGACTCTAGAGCATCTGTTTACTGAATGTCCCTCGTTAGATCTCCCGGTGGAAGCAAGGGCGGTTGGAGGCTCCTTTGTGAGGGAAATGTTGTATGGCTCAGCTCAACAGATGGAGTTGATAGCCGTGGTCATAATAGAGTAATCTCAGACAATCACCAGAATATGTGTTAGTTAGCTCCTTGCTGTATTATCGTTTTGTGCATCTTTTTCTCATTTTCGCACTGTTAACCACCGTGTTTGATCAGTCGTACATCAGGTAGTTCGACGCTATCGTAATTAGAAACAGGGTTCCATTCTTTCCATATCGGTCGTTAGGATAGCCTTGACCTTCATGATCTGGAGCGGTCTGTGGGTGGCAGCCGTGGGTGTAGTACGTTACGTAAGTATCGCATATGAGTGAGAGCTAGATTCTGTATCTAGAGCTGTTGGAGATATTTACAAAAGAGAAGGTAAAAATTCGTTTTCGTATTTGAAGGATGTCCTCATTGAGCAAGCCATTAGTAGTCGTTAAATGTCCGGCTCTTGTTCTGCACAAATGCATCCAACATGGAGATTTAATGCAGATTGATAAAATATTTGTCTTGAGATTAACAATCAGCATCTAAAATCCAATGTGTCAGTTTGAGAAGAAACAATAGGTTTTGAAAAACAAATAAAGGACAATTATTTCACTGAAAGTCAAGGAGACGTTGAGAAGACTTTAGAAAGTGATCGAGAAAAGTATAATAATTTAATGGCAGATGTTAAATTGGTGCATGAAGCATGCATTAGTAATTTAGAAAAGTGATTTAAACCTTTTGGTGAATTTAAATGAATTTGGTGAATTTATCAATCAGAGACTATATTTTGACATCCATGTTGTATCTGAAAGAGAAGGGTATCATTGTAGATGATGTCCAATTGTTTGATCTATACTGCAATCTTAAATCATTTGTTCCAGACAAAAATAGTGTATTGTTCCGAAAATTCCGAAATGCCTGTTGCTTGGAAGAGTTACTTAAAATTTGGGAATTTTTCTTCTGTATCCCTGGAAACAATGGCAAAGAGAGTGTTCCCTTTGATTAATTCTCAATTGACAATAGACCATAGAATCTTACCTGTGAACAGTTTTATGCATGTGATCTTCTTTGAAAAGTTAGCTCCTGTGATGTCATGTATATGTCATGTTATTAAAAAAGATTATAAGGTAATGACTGGTAAGAAGGTGACTGTTTCTTTGCAGCTATTACTATAAAATGGAAACAAATTCAAAATGTCCTTCTTTGTACAATTTCTTCTATCTAACTTTGTGAGAAGCAATAGCTGCATCCCCAAGTGTCTTGTATTATAGGATTTCCTACGTTCTTTTCATACTTACAACTTAAGGTAGTATACCTTTCGTTACAAGGTTAAAAATTCAAAGAAACTTAAGACAAAATATAATGTACCGATTCAATTTTAATCTTGGGATACTCACTTTCTCCTGCCGATCATTTATGAATAACAATTATTTTTATCTAATTGGGAATTTTTTGTCTGGCCCATTGATCCGTTTTCTTTGTGTCCTCTCTGATGCATCCGTCGAATTGTATTCTTTATCCTCCAATTCTTTATTTCTTGATTCTATTTCTATTTATCCTTTTCACTAATTTTATCATCGAACCATCTAGATCCTACACTTGCACTCCTGGTTTCTATGTTTCAAAAGTTATTTATTATAACATATATACACCTAACAAAGTGCAACAGAAGTAGTGTTAAATTTAGAAATAGGCACTCCTGAACAAAAAGAAAAATTCAACACTCAAATTACTTTTTACATAAAAGGCACCCGGTTCAAATGGCGGTGTTGCGGGTCTGGGTCCATTTTATGTCAGTGCTTTTCGGTTGTCATTTGTTGTAATTTATTTTAGTTAAACTTATGAATTTAGTTTACAATTCAATTTTACAATTTACAATTTAGTTTTTTAATCCACTCTCGTACCCGCGTTCGAATAGCCGCTTCGTACAAAAAATGCAAGGAACTCGTTAACTAAGTTTCTTTCAGAGGGCAGGACATCTAAACACTGTGACAAACCAGGAAAAGCTGGGACTCCAAATACCCTGGCGTAATAAAGTGATTACATTTTGACAGACATTTTTTACAGATAAAAGATGCCGATACTGATCATTTTTTAAAACAAATTTAAAAGGCTGGGATGCATTTTGACACATACTAGAAATTAGTTTTGTTATCATGCTACACTTAATTTACAGTAATTTTAATAATTTTAAACAATTTAAAAAAACTTTAAATAAAAAAAGTATCAATTCAACCGAAAAATTCTGTATAAAATTTATTATTCAAGACGATTTCGTCTAACAAATTAACACGCTTTAGTTCTTTACTGGTATGTAATCTCTTAAATACTTATATTTTGTGTGTCCTGCTTCGTTTTCGAAACGACCCTCCCTCCAACTCCATATAGTACAGAGCTCATGGAAAACATAAACATAAATCATGTCCCCCTGACCCTGTTTGGAGGTTCCAAAAAGTAATTGAGTAGATATAGTAACTATTGTCGAGGTATATATTAAAATGGGAAAGAGAATTTGAAAGCAATGTTTCTCCCTCCACCAACTTGTTGTAACTTGAGAACTATAATTTTTGTGCTGGTTTTCTTGAATTCCCCGAATTAGTGATGTCTGGCAACTAAAGGATACCAAAGGTTAGCGCTCATATCTCACCCCCCCCCCTTCCCCCTTTTTTTTTTAAGGCAAATGGCAAATTCCGAATCCGGAAATTTGATCGAAAGAAATTTCGTCGACGGTAAATTGATGGTAATTTGATCGACAGAAAATATGGTCGAACCTTTTTTTCCGCTTTTACACCTCCAACAACTTGTTGTAACTTTGGAACTATAATTTTTGTGCTGGTTTTCTTGAATTCCCCGAATTAGTTATGTCTGGCAACTAAAGGATTCCAAAGGTTAGCGCTCATATCTCACCCCCCCCCCCTTCCCCCTTTTTTTTTTAAGGCAAATGGCAAATTCCGAATCCGGAAATTTGATCGAAAGAAATTTCGTCGACGGTAAATTGATGGTAATTTGATCGAACGGAAATATGGTCGAATCTTTTTTTCCGCTTTTACGTTTAAATTTGCTTCAAATGTCTTTTTGGACACATTATTTTGTTTTACTATATAGTATAGTTTGTTCAAAAAGTACTTGACGAAAATTTTAACGTGTGAACTGAAAAAAAGATTCGATCAAATACATTTAGACTTTGTTATTCTGGGAGGTTAAGGTCAATATTGTAAATTGACAATCTTTGTTTGATCTATCAGTGCATGTTGTTCCTGGGGGTTCATCGAACAAATGTTTCAATCCAACTCATTGCTAGTCATATAAAAGTCACTGTTTTAACTGTTACCTATCAAGCTGGACAGTAAAACAAATCAGATAAACCTAATTATGATATATGTATTTTGACGAGGAAGGAAAGTACGTAAAAACTTTTACAGGTTGAGTCATACGCAAAAGTATGTTTTTCATTTATCAAAATAAAAAAACACGGGTTCTACTTGACTGTCAAAATCGAGTTATCCGGTTAGTAGGGGAGGGTGAGTTATGCTCGTAGGTTAGACCGATTCTTGCTCGGAAAAATCTCTGAACCACAGTCTTTCTTTTGTTCTTTCAGACAATATACAAAAAAATCTGTTTTGGGAACCGGTGTTATAGCTCTTACGAGGACCTCTGTATTTTGCCACCTGATGGCGAGCAGTATCTCGACCAAAATTGGGACAGCGTCCAGTGCCTTGTATGTTGGGAGTATTTAAAAGGCATCATCATTAATGATGAAAGGGTAATGAGCACACTATCGAGTGTTAAGCCCACGTTTCAAGTATTTTCTCATGTGTGTGGTATAACTTTCGAACCACCTGTACTAAGAAGTATGGAAGACCCTGAGGTTTTTACCAATAAATTTCTTTCAGGCATCCTCTCCATTAGAAAGTTAGCCTTTTTGTGAATTCATCTGTGACAACGAGTCTGGTTTCACTGAGGGCGGCGATGTTCAAGTTCAAGGGCAATGTTTGTGTGATGTAAATTTTAACCCCACAATCTTGTCCGGGTACACCGTGTCCAGTGGCAAGACTAAGAGTCAATACCTACGGATTATTTATCAATAAATAATGACCAAGATGTTTAACGTAACGCAAGATCCTTCGACATCCAGGCATGACGGTCCTTAAATTACCATCAGCTTTCCTCACCTGGACCATACACGGCAGTGAAAGCCGTTGCCCAGGGTAACTTGTTGCATGCTAACAGCTAAAAGGTTTGAGGTTGCACAGGTTGAGTGACAAAGTGCCCATCGTGGGTACTGCCTCTTCCTGTACAAAGAAATTTCGGACAGGATATACTTTCATCTTAAATAACTATTCCCTATTATTAATATTTGTAGAACTTATAAATTCCCTCCTTATTATACAGCCATATTGTCGTAGCCAGAAGTTTTCATTAATATAGAAATGGAGATTTAAGACAGAAAATCGTAAACAAATCAACTAACTAACACACATATTCTCTGATTACCTCGGCGAGGAAATTGGCAATGAAATCCATTTCTTTAGCTGAGCCCTACAAAATTTTCCAACCACCCTTAGGGAGATTTATTTTGGGCGATTTGGTCAACATGTAGGACCCTGTTATCCAGCCAACAGAAATGTGCGCAAGGGGCAGTGCTGTGCGCGCATCTGTGTCACTAAGCTCTGCTTGTCTGCGGCCTAACCCCCATGATCGGTCTTGTTTGTGAGGGGTGGCCAAGTTTGAAAAGACTCCCCTGGTAGTTTTGCATGAGGCTGGGCAGACCCGGTTTTGCCAAGTTGTCCGCTCTCTCATTGCCACTAATCAGTTCACTGATGACCAAGTTTTTGGTACCCTGTTTCTTTCCCAAGATCTCTAGAGAATTTCTTGAGTCTGACGTTCCGTCCTGTAATGTGTCATAATTGCAAGGCCATTTAAAGCAATGAGCTCCACATCAAAATTTGATGCTGCAGTCTCAAGGGGCCCTGAGAGCTCTTCTGTTGGTCATCCCAACGGATTACAGTATGAGCTCACCGTACCCAGCAGTTCTTTCGCTCATGTTGGCAGAGCGATCCAGGAATACTTTCACGGATACGTAAGCAAATACATCCAAGGTCTCAAGGGCAGCTGCTTTTTGAACATGTTTAGGACTTCGCTTCATTACTGCTGCATCGGTCAAGGAAAACTGATTGTGGTATTAGGGTCAGAGTTTGGCTGACTGTCCTTTCCAGCTGCACGACCTGATGCATGAAAAACGACCTCTTTAGTCGCCTGTGGCCAAACCCAGTTATTCTGCATGCTGGAAGGCCTGTTCGATTAAGTACTTGATTTGCCCCTACTGATTTGTCTTGCTAAGAAAGGATTGGACTTTAATCCTTTACCGACCTTACACTGTTTAGCTCCTTGTGCAAGCAACTTTTTTGAACCAGACTTTGGCGGTTCCCTGGGAGTTGATGTCCTGTACAAAATTATGCATTTGCTTCTTTCAATCCAATTTGACACCCAGGTATAGCGGTTGCTTGTCCCATTTTATCGCTGCTTCACCCACCTTTAGCTCGATCTCCTGTTTGAGAATGGTCTGCTTGTTGTTAAAGAGTGAATAGACCGTCTTCTCGGTGTTGATTTCCTGGTGCCACTGCCGCATGTACATATTGAAAGTTAAGAGATCTTGCTGTAATAGTATTTCCACCAGATAACAAAATCGTTGACATATATAGCACACTTGTTGCTTAAATTTGTGGCAGGTCATTGAAGGAAAAGAATGCAACTGAGGGCTGACCCTTGTGGGAGCCAATCCTCAAGGGTTGTTTTCCTGGAGGCTTCATTGTCGAATTTCGTATTTATCGTCCGGTTTGTGAAAAAAACGGAGATCCACTTTTAGATATTTGCAGTTACTCTAAACTCTTTAATTTCAGCATTAGACCTGACCGCCAAACTCGATCATAGGAGGTAAAAAAATACAGCCACCGTATGCGATTTTTTCTGGAGCCAATCGGTTATGGACTGGAGAAGACGGATCACCAAAGGTACCAGTAGAGCCTCTAGTTAACTTTCCCCAACATCCATGTTAGTGTGTTTGGACGATAGGTTGGTTGATCAAGTTTCTTCACTTCTTTGGGAATAGGGACGATCGCAAAAAGCCAAGCTTTGTAGGATGATTTGTCCTAACTATTGGGCCAAGACTTTTGATAACTTCGTTACAGATCTTATCCGAACCTGGTGCCTTGGCGGCTTTGCACTTGATGATGGTGGATATTCTGTTGGGCAAACTCTACATTTCGCCGAAAACGGTTCAGGTTTTGGCTCACTCTGGTCTCTTGCTGGTTCCGGTTGATCTTTGTCAAATGCTTGTTTAAAGCCTTGGCACCAATAACAATTCTTGGACGCAAATTTTTGACCATGGTGAAGGCTAACGGGCGAAGCAAACGCAACACCTTTTGCCATCTTTCAGGTCGAGTGGTCCGCACGTCTCAACCCATTTTTTCCTTTTTTGCCTTGATAGCAACCTCCTTTCGGACTTTTGCCGTTAGTCGTAAGCCGCTTGAGCAGCGGCCGTCTTCAACTTTCAAGCTTTGGTCTGAGCTCTCCTCCGTTCACGGACCATCTAAGCCAACTTCTTGTTCCGAAAGTAGCGGCACGCGGTTCCCGTTAGTTCTTGGGATTTTTTGTCACGGTGAAGATACCTCTCACACAGTCGTCGTATGCAGCAACTGTGCTTTTACTCCGCAATAGCGAGCTCGGCTGAGACCAGTGTTATATCAGGGCGTGACATGGCACTGGTGCCCGTGTGGAGCAGTGTTGGGTAAATTCGCCGTTTTGCAGTATGATGAGGCTTTTCGGAGATTCGAGCTAAATAAATCACCCTTGAAAGCGATTAGATGTGTTTTTAAATTGGTTTTGGGGGATTCCGCTGTTTCTGAGAAAGATATGATGGGTGTACCATATTTTTGGGCCGGCAATTAAATGCGAAAGTGCGCCTTCCGTAAGTCTCAAGGCCAACACGTCGTATCAACAGTTAACCACTATCGGATCAGTGGAGTTGCCTAGTGGGTACATAAGGCTAGATAAGCGTCTGCGAAACTCTTGAAAAATCGCCTTGCAAAGCGTTTTAATGTGATTTTACATAGATGAAGTGGACTGTTTGAGCAAACTCATTCTGCACAACTGATAGAGTAAGGGATTGTGTTTTGATGGACAGATTTTAGTTTTCGAGCACGACAAATCTTGTAACTAAGGACGCTTAGATAGCTAAGAGGGGATCACCGATTGCTGATTTTGGATATCATTCTCAAATATGTGATTAAAGCAAGTCAAACTGTTTGATCACTGTAAAAAGCACTGCGTCTAGTACCAAGCCCTCGGGGTTCCCGAATTCAATAATAGATCAGGCCGTTTGCGATAACTTATTGGTTTCGATTTTTCAGTGGCGGAACTATATCTCAGGATGGTATTGGAGAAACCGAACGTGTTTTGCAGACGTTGGAGAAGACGTTGGAGAAAATAGTGAAATTGTTTGAGTGCCAAAAAGCAGACATTTCTGACTTTTGCTTTTATGTATCGAAAATCAACATTGACCTAAAATTATCTTTGGACAATTTGTTATCAAATTGTTCTTCAAGTCTTTCATGTAACAGAATGACATCAAATTCATCCGTATGCCATCAAATACCATCTAATGTCCTCGATTGCAATCGAATGTTAGCGATTGACAGCGTATATTTTTTCATATTTACATCGCTTAGAAATCCATAGAATATTAATGAAATAAATATAAATAATCACTGTTATTATATAAGTCAATGTCATCAACTTAGTGATGCTGCTGATGGTTTTTGGAGGTTCCAAAAAGTAATAGCCTTAGAAAGAGTAGCCATAGAGGATGCTATAACGTTGAAGGGGTATATATTCTTATCTAAAAAGCCCAATTTTTTAACGAAATATTGCAAATACTGTTGTGGCCAGTGGTAACACATTTTTCTGTAATTTGGTTCACGCCGAAAATTGTTTATAGAATGATTTTAGAAAAACACTATATGGACACTTTCTTCCTTGACTGAAAATAACTTCTTATAATTTCAGATAACTTACTAAAATTTACTTCTAGTCTCAAAAAAGTCAACTTAATTTATCAATATGAGCACAGGTAGGTCAGATAATTTTAAATCTGTAAACAAGTCATTAATCGCTTTTAAAGCTGTATTATTTCTTGTGCATTTTTTGCTCATTTTCGGACTTAACCACCGTATTTGATAGGATCAGACGTACATCAGGTAGTTCGACGTTATCGAAATTAGAAACAGGGTTCCATTCCTTCCATAACGGTCGTTAGGATAGCCTTGACCTTCATGATCTGGAGTGGTTTTATGTCTGTGGGTGGCCGTGGGTATACGAACGTATCGCATTTGAGTCTGAAAGCTAGATTCTGTATCTGGGTCCAATCACTCTACAGCTGTTGGGGGCATTTACAGAAGAGAAGGTAAAAATGTGTTTTCGTATTTGAAGGATGTCCTTGAGCAAGCCATTAAGTAGGCATTTAAATGTCCGGCTCTTTTTCTGCACAACTGCATCCAACAGGCGCAGATTTAATGCAGATTGATGAAACTTTTGTTTCAGAACAGAAACTTTTGTTTTGTGAGTTTTGTAACCATGTCGACATTAACCATCAGCATCTCCTCTGTAAAATCCGATGGCTCAGTTTGAGAAGAAGCAACAGTCACACAACCTTGGAAGTTTTGAACAACAAATTAAGGACAATTATTTCACTGAAAGTCAAGAAGACGTTGAGAAGACTTTAGAAAAGTGATCGAGAAAAGGAGTATAATAATTTAATGGCAGATGTTAAATTGGTGCATTAGTAATTTAGCATTTAGTGGTTTAAAACTTTTGATGAATTCATGCTTTTGGTGTAATTTATCCATCTGGCACATCAATCCAATTCTTTATTTCTTAATAAAATCAAAAACTGTAATTTTGATGTTGAATGAAAGTAAGTAAAGGGTATTATTGTTGATGATGTGCAATTGCTGACCTATATTGCAATCCAAAATCATTTGTACATGAGAAAAATGGTTTATTTGAAAGACTCTTGCATGAAAAGGGGAGTTTATTTTTCCGAAATTGCCCAAATGCTTTATTTCTTAACTCTATTTCTATTTATCCTTTTCACTAATTTTATCGTTGAACCATCTAGTAAAAGTTTTTTCTTCTCATGCTTTTCTATTTTTGATGTCCACGATCAATGTATTGATCATTCTTCCTATAACCCAGGGCTCTAGCTTTAGCTCTTGGATCAGTTTTTTTTACTTGCACTCCTGGTTTCTATGTTTCAGAAGTTATGTATTATAAAATATATACACTTAACAAATGAAAGTGCAACAGAAGAGGTGAGTGGTGTTAAATTTAGAAATAGGCACTCCTGAAAAAAATGATTTAATTAGTGTATGCATGAAAAATTCAACACTCAAATTACATAAAAGGTACCCGGGTTCAAATGGCGGCGCTGCGTGTCTGGGTCCATTTTGAATCAGTGCTATTCGGATGTCATTTGTTGTAATTTATTTTAGTAAAACTAAAGAATTAAGTTTACAAACATATAGTCAATTCAAATCTTTCATTTGATACCTCATTTTGTCTGACAAAACCAGCAATAAAATTTTTAATAGTTTTTTTATGCACTTCTTGTACCCGGATTCAAATAGCTGCTTCGTATATAAAATGCAAGGAACTCGTTAACTAAATTTTGCTCGCACACAGCGAGTGTTTCTTTCAGAGAAATTTTCCTGAGAGCAGGGAAGGGGCATTTGAGAGGACAGCGAAATCTAAACACTGTGACAAACCAGGAAAAGCTTGGAATCCAAATACCACAACCCTGCCTAATAAACTAATTACATTTCGACAGACTTTTTTTTATGGATAAAACATGCCGTAACTGATCATTTTTTTAAACAAATTTAAAAGGCAGAGATGCATTTTGACACATACCAGAAATTAGTTTTGTTATCATGCTACACTAATTTTAATAATTTTAAACAATTTAAAAATGCTAAAACTTGAAATAAAAAAAGAATCAATTCAACCGAATAATTATGTACATAATTTATAATTCAAAACGAATTCGTCTGATAAATTTACTCGCTTGATATTTTGTGTGTCCTGCTTCGTTTTCGAAACCACCCTCACTCCAACTCCATAGGTTTTTAATTATTAGAACAGAGCTAATGGGGAGCATAAAAATAAATCATGTCCCCTGACCCCAAACAGAGGTGTGGAAACGTGAGTATGAGGTTGGTCACCAAGGTCTCACTTTTTATTTATATGGAGGTGTGGCTGCATTTTCAGACAACTGCACAGTTTTTATCACGAAAAGGAACGTGGCAAAAATATTTGTCTTCCATGGTGGCATTAATAGTAGATACACCTCTAGACAATGTATCAATCATAAAAATTAGCGATCATTTTAATCCGGGTGTAATCGAGTGCTCGGTCTTGAATTTTTTAATTTAAATAAAAACGATAAAGATCAAAAAGGTCAACTCAGCTACCAAGAGCTAAATGTTGGAACGGAAGCGGATGTCAGGGCAAGAAACCAAAGTCAGAGTTTTCAACACAAATGTCAAAACAGTCAACGTCTGTGTAAAAGGTTGAGATTGCTTCTTTCTTACCAGATCAGAAATGCTCGGGGCATTCTTTGCAAGGGCACAATGAAGATGATCTTCCACAACAAGTATACACTTATTTAAAACGTTTCCTTTGGACAACCATCTCACTTAATTGTGAAATAGGAGAGCATAGTTCGGGGCATCAACTTGTTGCACAATTGCGAAAACAGTCGAATGTTTAAAATGTTCGCCTTCACAAAATTGATAGATCTTATGACGCTTTTCATGACTTCCTGTAACTCACGTGAGAGCGTCTTCGTTGCTTATATTTGCAGATGAATCAATCAGTGATTTCCGATGACTTTTGGTGACTCATTCAGTACTTAACGTTGAAATGCAGATCGACATCCTAACGTAGCTGTAGCATCATTTGTGCAAATACCACAACATTTTCCCAAGAGATCATGATCTTTCGGAAGAAAAAAAACCCAACTTATTACGTGTAGTATTTGCTGCTTTTTTCAAGACGTTTACAAAAAAGAAACTCATCTTTAAAGACGCCATCATTAGATACCTCTCGTAAACTCGGGAACAGTTTGAAACGTCTGTAGATTCATCAAGTTGGATACTAAATATTGAGAATCGATCTTATTTAATCTCCTGGATTACCTGATAAAGATAAGTCTACAGTCATGTCACATATTCTTCCCGCGGACAGTGTCGTTAGATAAGGAAATTGCTCTCAATTTCGTAAAAAATTCGTCTCCGCGAACAATGTCTTTGGCTGCTTGCAACAGTGAATCCTCAGCAATTGTTCCTCAGCGATACTGAGTGCCACCAAATATGAAGCTTCAACTGCTGCCTCGTTTTGGTTGTCCATCTGGAGTCCATCGGCTTTACTCTAAAATACTTGGTATCCTTGCCGGAAAAGCTCGGATATTGCTATCAAAATGCAGTTTTAGCTTGTTCGGTTTCATAGATATTCGCCTGATAGAACTTGACAGCAAATAAAACATTCCTAAACCGCTACAGGAATACCTCTTAGTGTTGGCAGCATGCTAGAAACACTAGGCTGGTCACCATTGGAGAAACGACGACGACAATCCATGATGTATAAGATAAATAATGGGCTGGTCCACTGTTCTCGTATTAAACAGAAACTCGTCCCTCTCCCCCATAGACAGTGACGAGGACATGAAAGGCAATTCAGGCTCCTACCTGCAAGAAGCCAGTATAGGAGCTGCTCATTCCTGCCCAAGACAATCAGGGACTGGTACAATCTTTCAAAAGGAACGGTTGAGGCAACAAAACTCGACACATTTGTGTCTATTGCCTCAAGCCTTCAAACCCCTTGTGCATGATTTCCTCATCAACACCAGTAACAGAAACATTGCAAATCCCATCTACATGCATAGGAGCCAAAATTATCAATTAATTGATCGTGGGCCCTTAAGATATAGAAGAAGAAGTATTACGTGATAAGCTTAATTAACCAATGGCAAAGAAGGAAACCGTAAATAATTTAAAAAAAATATAGGTCAAATGTCCGATGCTGAAATTACAACAAACAATAAATGATACTATTGTTATTTAAAATGCTAAGCTTACAATGAGATTAACGAAGTAATTAAGATTTAGTAGACTTCGCATTCAAACAGTGCTTTGGTGCCTGTATGAGCTCAACATGCTGTCTTACTATGTTACGTCTCTGTTAAAAATTGAATCTGATGAATGATTGCCTGAAAATAGTGATAAAATAAATAAAATATATATACATATAGCGTAAGACGCTTCCAGAAGGGCTTAGGACGTGTTGTTTACATATCTCGGGTTAAGGAGTACATTCCAGAAAGTACACGGATTTATTATACCCAATGCGTAATTGGAAGCCGATTGTAAACAAGATACTTCAAAAACCTAAGCCACACCCCTTTGTGAACACAGCGTCTCATGCGGGGTCAATCAGAGGGCTCGCACGAGAAATATGATGTAAACAAGCTCTCTCCTCTTAAAAGAAAAACATTTCATTGTTCAAAAATGGAATTCTTTTTCCATTAAAATTGAAGAAAGTACATTTCTTACTTTCAAAACATTAGACAAAAAACTTTTTAATGGCTTATAAACAATAACATAAGTGAAAATTAATTTCTGGACAAAGTATCTGCAATGACATTGTCTTTGCCTTTAATATGTTTGATGTCCAAATGATATTCTTGTAAAAATAGGCTCCATCTTAACAATCTTTGATTTTTGGAGACCATCTTATTCAAAAATGTTAAAGCATTGTGATCAGTAAAAACAAGTAATGAATGTAAAGAAAAACTGACATAAAAATCAAATTGTTGGAGAGCAAGAATTAAACCTAAACATTCTTTTTCTAAAGTGGAATAGTTTTTCTGATGTGAGTTAAATTTCTTTGAGAAATAAGAGACAGGGTGTAGGAGTTGACATGGGGGCTTCTCATCCGGGATTGGTGAACCTCGTTATTTTCATACTTGAGGTAAAGTACAAGAACATTCTCATTATTCAACTTTAGTGCAGTTACAACCATCGTCGCATGTTTCCGTATTTCAATGTCGGAGCCCCGCTGCCACCGTGTGTCAAGTTTATATGAGTTGCATACGCCAGTAACTCCATCAACCACCTACGTCCTGTATTAGGCTAGTTATAGTCCTAACCTGCAACAGGCTAACTACACCCTGCCCGTTATCAAGTTGCCAACGTCCTGTCCAGTGCCAGTGAAATAACTATGCCCTGCCCGTTATCAGGTTGCCAACGTCCTGTCCAGTTCCCGTGAAATAACTACGTCCTGCCCTGTATGAAGCTACCAATGTCGTGTCCAGTAACAGCAAATTAACTACGCCCTGTCCGTTATCAAGTTACCAACGTCCTGTTCAGTCCCAGTGAATTAACTACGCCCATCGCTGCATCGAGTTATACAAGTCCTGTCGGTAGTGAGCTACCCACTCCGTGTTCAGTTTGAGTGAATTAACTACGACCCTCGCAATTAACTACGACCATCGCTGCATCGAGTTATCTACGTCCTGTCGGTAGTGAGCTACCAACTTCGTGTCCAGTGAGCTGTGAAGTCCTGTGGCCTGTCCGGTCACTCAGTTTAACAAAGCCCTGTCCTGCTTCAACGAGCCACCAACTTCCCGTCCTGCATCAAGCTGCACGTGCCCGATCCTGTATTGGCGAGTTACACACGAACTGTCCAGTGTCGGCGATTCGCCTACGTTCTGTCCAGTGAGCTGCCGATGTCCCGTGACCCGTCCCGGTCACCCACACCTCAATGACTGTGTCCCAAGATCGCCATATAGGACAATTGAAGTTTGTGAGAGAACTATTGACAGTAAAGAACCATTGACACTTAATTAAGCCCAGTGTGTGTTTTGAATAATATTTAAATTCTATAGGACTTTCCACGAACCAGGCAAGTTGGATTTTTATTGTTTAAAACATTTTTGGCATTAATTTTCTTATGACTTATGTATTAACATTTTTTTTACCTGGGTAGAATTTAGCTTTCTGCTAGAGTTAGTTTAAACAGACTGCGATTGGTCCTTAAAACTTAATTATTGTTTACTGTATGATCACCCTTAATTTGCATTGCTATGGCTGGATATGTCAGTAGGAAATGGAGTTTAGAAGAAATTAGGCATGTGGGTGTGTTGCTTTGTTATAAGGGAGAGAACCTAGAGGTGTATATAAGAGTTAAGTTCGAAGAACACGTACGGGAAGAGAGAGAGGATGAACTTAGAGCCAGAGAGGAAGAATGTATAGATAGAAAGAGAGAGGAAGAACGTATATATAGACAGAGAGAGAATGAACGCATAGATAGACAGAGAGAGGAAGAACTTAGAGCCAGACAGAAAGAACGTATAGATAGAGATAAAGAGAGTCAGAGGCAATTTGAAATAGATAAACTTGATAGAGAAATTAGACTGGCAAAATTAAAGGCAGAACGACGGGAAATTATTTTAAAGAGACAGGCATATTATTATAACGACAGTGACGATGACGAGAGTCAAGGGGAGGAAATATATTATGGCATTGCCAGCATTCACTGTGAGAATCCCTATAAAAATTTTAATAGATTTCCTATTAATGTAAGTGAAAACAAATATGTGGATAACGGTGGACATACTCATGATCCTGACCCCAGGCAAGAGCCGACCTCGCAACCACTGTTCATAGCTAAAGATACTGAGGAACAAAATGATATTATTGCCTCTGGTGACGACTCAATTTTTTTTAATGGAAATGACAGTGAATTGTTAATTGATCCGTCGGCTAACGTTAAAAGGGACAACGTTGACCGTGCTGACATACCTCCAGTGGCAAAGGGTACAGATATAGCTTTAGATTCATGTCAAAACGAGGTTGAAGTAGTTGGTGTATCCCAGGAAGTCCAATGTAAAGAAGAAAGGGGACGACAATTTAATAAGGTAGAAGTCATTGGAAATGACCTTAGGTGGACGTATGTAGGGGATTGTCCCAGCGTCACAGCATGTAATAAACTGGTGGTTATGGAAACGGGCTGTATTGAAAGCAAAGAGAACCCTGTTCTAATGTCTGAGGACATGATTTTTGTTGTATCTCATGGTGAGCCATCAGATAATGTAAGCCCTGAAGTTAAAGTGTCTGATTTTTTGTGTGAGGTTGATGAGGTGAGTGTAATCCCTGAGGTGGGGGAAGGAGAGAAAATTGTTGTTGATAATTATTGTGATGTAAATGAGTCACTGTGTAAAAAGGTTGTGAGCAAAGGTTGCTCAAATGATGATATTTTTACAGAGATATGTACTGGTAATGAATATGAATTAGTTGATAATGTGAGCCAGGTGTGCTCAGGTTTTGATGTTACTGCAGAGATCTGCAATGAAAAT
>CAXITT010000079.1:1051005-1079389 GCA_964033795.1 Lymnaea stagnalis
TACTATATAGTAAAACAAAATAATGCGTTCAAAAAGACATTTGAAGCAAAATTTAAACGTAAAAACGGAAAAAAAGATTCGACCATATTTCCGTTCGATCAAATTACCGTCGATCAATTTACCGTCGACGAAATTTCTTTCAATCAAATTTCCGGATACGAAATATATGTTATTAAGGCTATAAAAATATCACCACAATGTTTCGCTGTTTTCATAATACTAATGTTTTGTGTTTTTATTAATAGCTGGCAAGATAGCACGGTACTTATATTTAGCCTAGTAACAACACACAGTCTCTCTGAGATGGTGACGTAATTATTTCGTTTCAAGAACAACCTCCCTCAACCCCATTGGTGGCGAAAATTATTTTTTTAAACCGTGTCTCTTAAAATTGTTGTTGTGATGGGTCTTGACGTAAAGTCGCAAAAGACACCTAAATTGGTCGCCAATGTCATAAAAGTACACAGGTCTGCAGTAGACCTACTACATAATTATAATACGAACCTGTGATACATGCAAATGCATGTTACTTCGTCAATAACAATGTTTGTGGGCATGATAATGATGACCATCAAGAAATGAATGGTTTGAAAAGGCCAAAGCTTGCTTTTTTAAATCAGGGCTGGATTAACCATTAGGCTAACAAGGCACGTGCCTAGGGCACCAAGCATTTGGGGAGCACCACAAGTCCTCAAGAAAAATGTGTATATTGTCCCGGTAGCGTAATTGCATGGCATAAGCAAATCGTAAATGTAATATTGAATCGCACATTATTTAACCTTGGTCCCACAACCCGGGGGTAAAATACCCCCACCCAGTTTTTTTGCTATTTTTTTATTTTTCTTCAAGGTTTTTTGGTGCTATTTTTTTTACTTTTCTGGGATATGTTTGTGCTACGTAACATACTAATGCGTAGCGGCGTAGCGACAAATTCACTTCCGTTTTGGTCTGCTAGTGAAAACAATTGTGCATAGGGTCAGTCCAGCTCTACAAAATGAGCACGTGAACTTGAAAACTTGTGCTGATTTGTATTCTTTACTAGCAGACTTGCATGAATCTAGGAATGAATTTGAAAGATTTGAAGAAGCTGCAAAAGAAATAACACCAGATGTGGATTATAAGTCAACTTTGACCCGTGATCGTAAACGAAAGACAGTGGTCATTGATGGTGATACCCCTGAGGTATCTCTCAGAATGCCAGAGACAAATTTCGTATATAATGATCTAGCGGTTCGATTTTCTTGTTTGGTCGATGTACCACAAACAAATTAAGCCGAAAGTTACCTTTTCAGTTTCGGTCGAAACTGAAACTAGGCCGAAAGTGATCAAATGGCCACTTTCGGCGCCGAAACCGAAGCCGAAGTCGAAATTCGGTCGGTCTCTATACCAGACATTCACTAAAATGAAATTCACAGGGAAAAAGAATGAGAGGAAGCACCAAAAATAAATGGAGACGCGAGCTTGAGGCAGACACAAAAAGTTTGGGATACACAAGAATGCAGTAGGTTCTCATCATGTTCTTCAACGTCTGATGGAACCGCTCAAGTGCTCCCTGTGACTCAGGATGATATGCACTCGACAAGCAGTGTTCTATGCCCAACTGGTTCATCACTTGTTTGAATATTCCAGCCTTGAAGTTGGTTCCTTTGTCAGACTGTACAGACTTCGGAAGACCAAACAATGTAAAAAACTTCGTCAAGGCTTTGACGATGTTCGGAGTCTTGATATTGCGAAGAGGAATAGCTTCTGGGAACCTTGTTGACGCACACATGATTGTCAGCAAGTATTGGTGACCTGATTTTGTCTTTGGCAGAGGTCCAACGCAGTCTATAATAACGCGACTGAAAGGTTCTTCGAATGCTGGAATTGGTTGAAGAGGAGCTGCTGGTATCTTCTGATTTGGTTTCCCTACCACCTGACAAGTATGACATCATCTGCAGTATTCAAACACATCTTTCTTGATTTTGGGCCAAAAGAAGTGTGACGTGATTTTGTGATGTCTTCTTTACTCCCAAATGGCCTGAAAGTGGTGAGTCATGGGCTAAGTTCAGGACTTCGTTCCGGAATGGGGTAGGAACTACTATTTGATGATATATCCTCCATTCTTTGTCAGCATTTGCGTCTGGAGGTCGCCATTTTCTCAAAAGTATGTCATCTTGAAGGTAATAACATACAGGGAATTGGTCAGCTTCTTCTTGGGTCAAAGCGTTCTCTCGAAGTTTGAATATTTCTGGATCACTCTTCTGTTCTTCAATAAGTTGCATTCGAGCTGGAGTCTTGTAATTACTAGCCTCTTCATTTAGACTTGCAAAAAATGTTTTTCCCAGGTCAATTTCAGGAAGAATTTTATTGCCTTTTTGTGAAATCTCTTTTGAGGAGATCTTGGAACTCATGGTCCTTGTCATAGCACATGCTGGATACAATTCTTGATCTTCTTCTTGATATTCAGTTAAACAAGGTTCATGAGTAACGATGGGTTCGGCTATTACCTTCCCACCAGCTAAGTCATTGCCTAGCAGCAACGAGATGCCGTCCAATGGTAATGTTGGTCGGACAACCACAACCACAGGTCCTGAGACTAAGTCTGATTTTAGGTTGATGAGATGTAAAGGTACATCTATGCATCCAAGCTCTACACCTCGTAACAGGATGTTGCTCCCAGTAGCAGTAGATTCAGACAAGGGAAGTATACCCTCAAGTAGCAAGGACTGTGAAGCACCTGTATCTCGTAAGATTTTGATTGGTTGTAGACTGGAAAAATCACCTGGCAGTGATACGAATCCTTCCGATATGAAAGGCATGAAGTCTTGTATGACATCAGTAGTTTCTGATGTAGAATTTTGGACCTTGGTAGGTAAACTCTTGTTGGAGTCTTGAGAACATTCGGCTAGGGTAGAGGAAGTAAAACTCTGGGTAGAGTCGTCAAAACTTGCACACAAGTCCTCAGTAAAACGCCCTCTGGAGGTAGACCTCTTCTTGGAGCAAAAGGATCTTGGCGACAAGCTCATAAAACTCGCAGTCGAAGCAGGAACTTGGCTGGAGTCAGTAAAACTAGCCTTATTGTTCATAATGGAACTCTTTGATGAGTCGTGACAAACCTCTTTGAAGTTTGTATGGACATCTGGAGAGCAAAAACTCTTGAATTTTGAAAATGTGTTTCCAGATGTATGACGAGACGTACAAGCGGAGACTTTGTGTTGTGTACCAGGATGTGTG
The DNA here is from genome assembly GCA_964033795.1 of Lymnaea stagnalis. NCBI lineage: Eukaryota > Metazoa > Mollusca > Gastropoda > Lymnaeidae > Lymnaea > Lymnaea stagnalis. The sequence goes on from CAXITT010000079.1 coordinate 1,054,222, forward strand.
GTCTTCTCAGTTTTCTTCTTGAGTTTCCAGGAATCATCCCTCGTATGTCCTTCTTTTTTACAGTAGGCACATGTGTCTTTTGCATTTGTTTCTTTCGTACCGGGCTTGATTGGTTTTTGAGGAGGTTTACTGTAAGTTGATGTTGTTGTCTTATTGTGCCTTTCATATTTGGTGTCAGATGGATTCTTGGAGAATTGATGTGAGATGGTGAAGTCGTTGGCTAACACTGCTGCCGTATGTGCGTCACCTTCGCCACGGTCTGCAATATGTATTCGCACCTCAGTACGAACACAGTTCTTGAACTCCTTAATCAGAAAGAGGTTCTTGAATTTCTTGATGTCTGTGTCGGTGTTGGTTGCGTGGAGCCACTTGTCCGGGAGTCTTTCCTTCTCCGGAAGAACTCAACATGAGTCTGGCCATCACGCTTCCACAGCTCCCTAAACTTTTTACGGTATGCTTCGGGGACACATTCATAAGCCTTAAGTATTAAGGACTTTACTAGATTATAGTCCCCGCGCTGTTCCGCGTTTAACGAAACAAAGACTTCAGATGCCCTTCCGGTCAAGGCTGGTTGAAGAAAGGTAGACCACATATTTTCCGGAATGTTAAAATTTTGTGCAGTAATTTCAAACTGCGCAAAATATTGGTCAACCTCCTTTTCTGCAAATTTTGGTATTACTTTCGCAAAGTTAATTGCATCGCAACTCTGACCGGCATTGAGCTGTGAGTCTATTTTCCATTGCTCCTAAATTGGCCGTTATTTCCATTTGTTTTAATTTTTTTTAGCTCTCTATCTTTTTCTTCTTTCTCTCTTTGAGCTTCTAACTCCATTTGTTTGAGCTCTCGTTCTTTATCTAGCTCCAGCCGTTTGAGCTCTCGTTCTTTATCTAGCTCCAGCTGTTTGAGCTCTCGTTCTTTGAGCTCCATACTTGGATCAGTCGGTTATGTGACTGAGGCCAGTTCATCCTCAGATAACATGTCTTCATCCACTAAGTGAACGATGATCATGTCTCGTATGGTCTTTTTAACTGCCGAATGAGTTACACTTATTCCTAAATCTTTAGCAATGGAAAATAGCTCCTTCCTAGAACATTTGTCTAATGCCTCAACTGATGGGTTTTCAACATCAAAATCCATTTTTACACAGGCAAAATACAACACTGATTTTTATAAAAATTTAAGCTTAGTGCACACACTAATCTAAATGAATTAAAAAAAAATTGTAACCAGCTCTGTTGTTGGTATCGTAAAATGGTATCGTGTAATCAAATTTAGCTTGAGTATATTAAAGTAAACAGTGGGTCAAAATCCACAGAAAAACACTCAATTTATTATTGGTGTAATAAAAATTATGGATTAAAATTATCCTCGGAAAAGCCCACAATTTGTTAAAATTGGGGTCTAATATGAGAATTAATAATAATAGTATGAATTCAGTATTATCGCGGACGAGCAGCCCAATTTGTTAGAATTGGGGTCTTAAGAGAAATAATAATATGGAGTCCGCTATACCCGGAGGAGCAACCCAATTTGTTACGCACTGGCTTGTTTTTGGGAGAAATTAATCTGTTATTTTAATTTTAATTGGCTCGTTGTAAGCAGTGCCTAACAAAGGACGATACCATAGAATCAACAATATTAAAGATACGACCCAAAACAGTGTCTAGTTACAATTAATTAAAATTTATTATGTCTTAAGATAATAAAATATAATTACAAAAGAAAAGAAAATATAATTACAATCTTCAACTTACAGTTTGGTAGATCTTGTACCGGTACACAGTTAACACAGTTAGAATAATGTGCCAATAAATAATGCGAAATAAACACATATGAGCACACAAATACACAAAGAATAAAACACGCCTCGTAATGTTAAGAAAATCTATCTGAAATCTCCGTCCTCTCGTCCGTGCCTGTCAATCCCTTATATAGGTGGGTCTACCGACGCCTAAGCCCTGCCTTCGATAAGCTGCATGGCATTTCTAGAACAATCCCATTCATTCTACAAAATACTATTTGGAACAGATTAATTATTTTTAGTGGTTGGCGGCATAAACACGAATAGATCAAAAGACTACGCCACACCCCATTGTGAACACAGCGTCTCATGCGGGGTCAATCGGAGGGCACGCACGAGAAAAATTAGGTAAACAAGCTCTGTATAACAGTGCGCTTTCCGTAAGTCTCAAGGGGAACACCAAAATAATGCGTTCCAAAAGAAATTTGAAGTAAAATTGTAACGAAAAAACGGAAAAAAGATTCGACCAAATTTCCGTTCGATCAAATGACTGTCGATCAATTTACCATCCACGAAATTTCTTTCGATCATATTTTCGCGTACGTGATTTGCCTGACTATCAATTATTTGTCCCTCTGAAAATGATGCTGTGATATCTGGTTTACAGTCTATTGGAATAAATGTTTATGAGAAACTTTATTTAAATAAAATTTCAGATATTGGAATAGTCAGTAAATATTTATTAGAAATTAATGTTAGTATATGTACATCTGAAAATAACTTAAACATTTTAACTAGAATTTGAGGCACAATTCTGATAAATGTGTTATGTAATCGTGTTTGATATGCGAAATTCCGAATTTATGTCATCAAACAGACTAAAATTAAATGATGATAAGACTGAGGCAATTATTTGTGGTCCAGACGCCAATCTTCGGAAAGTTACCATTGCATCAATAAAAGTTGGTGAATCAGATATCCTGTTGTCCTCAACTGTCAGAGACCTTGGCTTTTATATTGACAGTAAACTTAGTATGATTCCCCATATCAGTTCTGTTGTCAAGGCATGCTTCTGTCATCTTCGTGCCCTGGGTCAGCTGCGTCCTCAACTCAATAGGAGAACAGCCAATGCGGTAGCAGTAACTCTAATCCAGTCAAGATTAGATTACTGTAATAGTTTTTTGTGGGGTTTACCTCAGAACCAAATTCAGAGACTCCAAAAGATACAAAATACTGCAGCACGCATTGTATCGTCGACGAAGAAATCTGACCACATCACCCCAGTTCTACGAGATCACCATTGGGTTCCTGTGAATCGGCGCATTAACTACAAAATTCTGTCCCTGGCGTACAGCTGCATAGATGACTCAGCGTCAACACAGCACTTACTGAGTGTTCCTAGAGTGGATGAACACAGAGTGCGCTCTTTTGAAGCGATAGCGCCAAAATTATGGAACAGTTTGCCTCAATCTTTATGGAGAATTGCAAATGATAAAAAATCATTTAGAAACAATTTAAAACTTTTTTGTTCCAATAGTGTTCGGAGGACCAGAGCACAGTGAGCATGCTAAAGTGGCATGGATACCAGTGCGATATAAATATCAAATCAATCAATTATTTTCATAATCGACTTTTCCATTTCTGGGTATTTATTACTCCAAACTAATTTCAGTGTTTACTGTTAGACCTTTAAACAGATTGTCTTTTTATAAGTAAACTCTAGAAGTTCTTCATCGAATTTAGTTGCCCTTTCTTCGGCGTTAAATCCCAGTATTTTGTTTCCGAGAAATACGAACGCTTCATGCAAGGCTCCATCAAGTTCATCGAAATGCCTCAGATCGAGGGTATCCTTGCTTTCAGCTAAGGGTAATGCTCCTGCCTTTTCACTTAAAGCCTAAAATATCTTGTTAATATAGGGGGGGGGGAGGCTCCTGCGTTAAAACCGCGCAAAGTAGATAGAGTGTGAAACATGATAAGTTTTGGCTTGAAAAAAAAAAGTAAAATTACAAAGACATTTCGGCTAAACATCTTCTTCAGCAGACAAGACAAAACAAGATAAAGTTAGAAATTTAAAACTAATGAGTTCATATTAATAATACTATTATGATCGAAATGCAGTTCTCATGGAAACACTCGGTTAGAAACGGAAGTAAAGTTGTTCGAAACCAAAACGAACGTCACACATAATTCTGTGGTTCGTATTATCAAGTAGAAAAGAAAAAAAAGAATGATGATTTTAATATTTTAAACAATAAAAAGAACAGAATAGAAATGGGGAAATTGCGGACAACTAATAAGAGAGTTTATGATTGATTTCAAACGGGAATATGTGACGAAAATCTGAATTAATTTTTATTCTTCACTCTCGCAGATGTATTAGTCCGAAAATGAGAGTCATTATGGATATATATGATGTGCCCCTGTTTTCACCTTATCTCGTTTCAATGGAGGTTACCCGAAGGGATCCCCTGCCATGAAGTACACATAAATTGAACCCTAAGACTTTGGCCAAGATCCATCAATACACTTAGAAGCGTATACTGTAATCTAAGCCTTCCATTTCATAAATGTATACTGCTTAGGCCATTATATAGTATAATTAATTTGGAAATTTCCAGATTTCTAAACTTTCCTGGGAATTACTTCGGTATCGGTGAATTTATATATTATAAGCTTCTTGAAGCTTCTTCAATGTTCTAGAACGTTCACATTTTTGTTTACCGTCTTAAAACCCAATTTTATATTTATTATCTGTCTACGTCTCTATGGTTTTCCTAAACGTTATGAAATCAGATTTGAAGATATTTTTGACGTTTCTAGAAAGTTCCAAAAAGAGTACAGGAAGGTCTGAATTTTATCCCATAAATAATCGTCTAAGCAATATAAATACACGAAGATTTAGGCCCAACTTGGCAAAATTCATTTCACATTCCTTTTGAAATATTGGTGGATTTTTAACAAATTTTTCTAATCCTCTTTTTTTTGCTTTTTTTTTTTTTTTTTTTTTTGGGGGGGGGGGGGCCCTTTTTTTTTTATTAAACTTTTTTTTTTTGGAGTTTTTTTTATTTTTTTTTTTTTTTTTTTTTTTTTTTTTTTTTTTGCCGAGGGGAGGGGGGCCAATTTATTTTCAATAAACTCTTTATCTTTGGAAGTTTTTTTGCGATTTTAATGAGACGTGTTTTTCAATAAAGTTTGTTTACTATCGATCCTAAAATACTCACTGATCCAAAAATTTAAAGTCGAACTGTTTCGAACCCAATAGTTCATATTTAAAAATCAATATCTTTTGTGAATTGCTTTCGATTTTAATGGGATCAGTTTGAAAATTTAACTTAAATATTTATCTGAACAATGTTCATACAGCCCCTATCTTTGGGGTAACTAAAATGACTTCTAGAGGAAATGGGGTTCCTAACGGGGATCCTTTTTTAATTTAATTGATAAACGTCAATAGCTTTGATATTGGTGAATACTGTTTGTAATTAATGGGACACCTTTTAAAAGTCAAATTGGTCTTTCCATAAAGGTTTTGACTTGGCCCATCTTGATTATTAACTGAAAAGGGCTTTAAACTTCAGTCTTTACAAAGTTATTAAAAATCTGACACTTTTATAGGAGAAATTTTAAAATTTTGATTGGTACGTAAACGTTTTTGACAGATCCCTTAATTTTCGTGTAAGATGATAAAAGGCCTCAGACGTTTTTTATCCGAATTTAAACCTGAGCAAACTCTGGTATATACATTTATTTATATTCAATAATGGATATACCAGGCTTCGCCTGGGACTACATTGACGCTAGTCTAACATAACTGCCCAATCCATAAGTTGCCATATAATTTATAATTGAAAAAAGGGGGGGGGGGGCTGTTCAATCTTTTAGATACACGGTAATCTTTAAACACAGTAAATCGGTGAAGGGACCAAGCCATAAAGTTAAACAGGTATCTCCTAAAGGGGACATTTTTATTTCTTTAAAAGTTGTATCATTAATATGTTTACCAAATTCTGTATGTATTCATTTTTATTGGTTATATGGGGGGGGGTGCAACCTCAAAAGAAAATGACATAGCCTAAACCAAAATTATCTCGAATTCTACCATTTCCTTCACGCGGCTTGGACGCAGGTCCCTGATACATTAACTTTTATCTTTCAAAGAATTGGCATATCTCAATTCTGTAGATACATATTCAAGGAAACATTAAAAAATTTTATATCGCTTTGCGGCGCCAGTGTTAAACGTTGTAATTAGATTGATAGAACCCGTCAGGGATGGGAGAGCAAGGTATCAGACTTATCAATGCCTTTCAATAAATATTCAAGATTTAAAAGTTGAATATTTTTTTAGTGGCCCAGATCAATAAGTCCGGTCAATAAGTTGCAATTCAAATTTTAATCCCTAATCATATATATATCATATATATATAAAAGTGAAAGTTTGTTTGTGGATTTGTTTGTGGGTTTGTTCCAAGCCCGAACTGATGTCCAGGATTGCGCAAACTACAACAGCACTAAAGAGGCTTAAGAAAATATGGATTGACAAAAATATAGCCTCCAGGCCCAAAATCAGGCTGAAGCGCTCGCTAGTCCTCTCCATTTTCCTGTATGCCTGCGAATCCTGGACATTAACAGCCGATCTTAAATGGAAAATAAAATGATGGAGATGAGATGCTTCAGAAGCATTTTTGGCATCTGCTATAAGGACCATATCTCCAATGATACAGTAAAAGAAAGGGTTCGCCAGGCAATTTGGGAGTACGATGACCTACTGGTGACTGTGAAAAAACGCAAACTACAATGGTACGGACACGTAACAAGGAAACAAGGGCTTGCTAAAGAAATATTGCAGGGCACCACAAGAGGGGGGCGAAGAAGAGGAAGACAAAGAGAAAGATGGGAGGATAACATCAAAGAGTGGACAGGACTAATATTTGGGGATGCTGTGCGTAGTGCAGAAGACAGAGACGAATGGAGGAGGATGGTTCACATGTCATCTGTGGGGCCCCAACGTTCCAAGGACTAAGGGACATGAGGATGATGATGATGATTGTTCCACTAAGGCTTTTCCATGGATTGATGGATCTTGACCAAACTTTAAGGGTTGTGAACTTTTTATGTCATTCGGTTTTTTTTTCAATATAAGATTTATAAAAATACTTAGAAACAAATACTCCTACATGAATATGGATGGATATTGATCAAACTTAGCACACATACACTTGATTATCCATGTTAAAATACCGAAGGGTACTGAATTCATAATATCCATTCTTCTGAGGCCGGGGGCCCCATTTCATTTTTCATAATATAATCTTTACAAATATCAATAGGCTTATTAGTCCTACATGAATGGATGGATATTGACCAAACTAAGCACACATAAACTTGATTATCCATATTCAAATGCCGAAGAGTACTTACCTCATAATATCCATTTCTCTGGGCCCGAGGGCCCCAGTTCATTTTTCCTTCTATAAGCTATATGAATATCAATAAGGTTAGACAACGGTATAGTTTCAATGTGAATTGATGGGCATAGGCCGAGCTTAGTAGCAATACTCGTCTTTGTCCGTATTGAAATATTGGTGGATTTAAAAACTAAGAATATCCAATCTAGAATTTTCTAGAAGGTTCGATAATTTTAAAAAGCTATATCTTTGGCATTTTTAAGTAGATTTTAACGGGACCTATTTTAAATTTAACTTTATTATTTATCCGTCCGATTATGTATAGGGCCCCCTATCTCATGCATAAATAAATCGCTACAGTTATGGAATGGGCCCTCCGGGGCCCCTTTATTAACTTAAAAAAAAAAGGATTATAATTATGTCATTTGTTATGGATATTTATCGTATTAAAAATAATTAGAAAAGTAGTTTTTAAACATGTTTCGATCAGGTTATTAAATTTAATCTAGAATATTCCAGAAAGTTTTAAATTGTTACAAGGGGATATACAGTGGGATCTAAGGGATTATTGAAATATTAGTTCTATTCATTTCTATACTGCCCCGGACTTAACTGTTCTCTCAGTACCACTGAAGACATTTTTTGATGCCGGAACCCAACTGGGTCGGGATCCCATCATAAATTTTTATCTCAACGGGATCAGGATCCCATCAGAAAACGGGATCCCACCGGGATCTGGATTCTAACCTTGAATGGATCCAAAGGGTAGGGATCTCACAGGGAAACGGAACTGCGCCGAGATCGGTGTCAGAATGGGATCGGGGTCCCAATGGGATCGGGTTCACACTAGGATTGGGTTATAATGCAATCCCGTGCAACGCCGGGTATATTGGCTAGTCATATCATATCTTCTTCTTCTTCTTCTATATCTTAAGGGCCCCCGATCAATTTATTGATAATTTTGGCTCCTAAGCATGTAGATGGGATTTGCAATGTTTCTGTTACTGGTGTTGATGAGGAAATCATGCACTAGGGGTTTGAAGGCTTGAGGCAATAGACACAAATGTGTCTAGTGTTGTCGCCTCAACCGTTCCTTTTGAAAGATTGTTCCAGTCCCTGATTGTCTTGGGCAGGAATGAGCAGCTCCTATACTGGCTTCTTGCTGGTATGAGCCTGAATTGCCTGTCATGGCCTCGTCGCTGTCTATGGGTGAGAGGGACGAGTTTCTGTTTAATACTGGAACAGTGGACCAGCCCATTATTTATCTTGTAAATCATGGAGAGCCTGGATTGTCGTCGTCGTTTCTCCAATGGTGACCAGCCTAGTGTTTCTAGCATGCTGCCAACACTAGAGGTATTCCTGTAGCGGTTTAGGACAAAGCGTGCTGCTCGTCGCTGGACCGCCTCCAACCTGTCAATGCTCTTCTGGGTAAATGGGTCCCAGACTGAAGATGCATTATCTAAAATCGGACGGATAAAGGCTTTATATGCTCTTTCTTTCACACAGGAGTTGCCAATCTTTACATTTCGCCTTAAGAACCCTAGGGTCTTGTTTGTTTGTTTACATACATTGTTAATATGGTCGTCCCAGTGGACCTCTCTTTGAATGGTAACACCCAGGTACTTTACGGAGGAAACTTGCTCAAGTATATGGCCGTGCAGTTCGTATTGGTAGTGTAGAGGAGTACAACTTCTAGAGATTGATAGTGTCTGGCATGATTGTCTACCTTATTTTCCAGTTAATGCATAATGGCTGTGTTGCTTATGGTTGAAATGGCTAGAAAGACTTTGAGATTGTATGCTTGTAATTAGTTTTTGTAGTGTTGCGTTTGTTTTAAATGTGGTAAATTATGGATATGTTTTTTGTCGACTTTGTACCGCGCTTCGAGCCTTTGGGGATGAAGCGTGTTTTTTAAATGAACTTTATTATTATTAATATTATATAAGTGAAAGTTTGTTTGTCTGTTCCACATACGGTTTTACATGGATTGATGGATCCTGATCAAAACTTGGCACATATATCCATCATTACCCAGTACGAACTCTTTATGAACTTTTTATAACATTCCGTTTATTAACTTTTTATAACATTCCGTTTGGGGTCGATGTCCCATAATGTCGTTTTTTTCCAATATAAGATTTATAAATAAAATTAACAACAAATACTCTTACATGAACAGATGGATCTTAACCAAACTTAGTATGCATACACTTTATTATCCATATTCAAATACCGAAGGATATTGAACTCATAATATCCATCCCTCTGGGGCCGGGGGCCCCGTTTCATTTTTTCTAATATAAGCTTTATAAATATTGATAAGCTTAGTACTCCTTCATGAATAGATGTATCTTGACCAAACTTGGTACACATACATTTTATTATCCACTAGCAAAATACCCGCGCTTCGCAGGGGAAAACCTTTTTTAAAGAAAAAAAGGTACAAAATTATCAAGTATCCGCAAAATTATCAAGTATCCGCATGCATTCCCTTGCAAAATCAAACCTGCCTCAAATCAATGCCAACTTTTTGTAGGGTCTGTCCTTGGGACCCCGATCCTGGTAATACCCCACTCTAATGAGTCCCTAATCCCATTCTGAACCCGATGCCGGCGAAATCCCTTTTCCCGGTTTTATCCCGTTCCCGGTGGAATCATATTTCTTTGTGGCTCCGGATCCAGGGGGAATCCAGATCCCATTGTGTATCCGATCCCGTCGGTGTCTTGATCCCAGTGACATCCTGATCTCAGTGGATCCGATGCGCTATCGATCCCATTAGGATAGCGTTCACTGTGGGATCCCGTTTCAACTAGAGACTAAATTTTCCGATGTTATCCCTTTTCCTGGTAGGATCCTAATTCCGGTTTGAGCCCGTTACCAGATGGGATCTCGATGGTATCCTGTTCTCCGATGGAAATGCGTAACCGATGTGTCACATTAGGATCCTGTTTCTCTATGGGATCAAGCTCAGTGCGATTTTGTTTGAATAAGCTTTTAGATCTAATTATATATCCCCGTAGAACAATATAGAACATTCTAGATTAAATTTAATATCCTCAATGAAACGTGTAAAAATTACATATATACGTAATTATTTCTCGAATACAAAATATTATACAACTTAACTGTGATCCTAACTATAATACATTTAAATTGATATGGGGGCCTCGTTGGTGGCCCATTTAATAAAGTACCGTTTTGTTTATTTCTGAGTTGGGGGGGACTATAAAAATCTTTGAGATAAATTATACATTTATAACTTGTCCTATTGAAAGTGGTTTACAAATGCCATAGACATAGCTTTTTAAACTATCGAAGTTTCTAGAAAATTCTAGATCGGCCTTGAATGGATTGGATATTAAATCAAACGATATTTTAAAACAGACTTAGAAGGGTATTGCCTAGATCCACCTAATGCCATAGAACCTATGGTGTTGTCTAACCCTATTGATATTTTTATAGCGTATATTAGAAAAAATGAAATGGGGCCTCCGGCCCCGGAGCTATGGATATTATGAGTTCAGTATCCTTCGTTATTTGAATATGGATAATCAAGATTATGTGTATTTAGTTTGGTCAAGATCCGTCGATTCATGTAGGAGAACTAAACATATTGCTATTTATGTAGCTTATATATGGAAAAAAGGAAATAAGGGACTCCACTTCAGAAGATGGATATTATGTGTTAAGAACCCTTCGGTATTTGAATATAGATAATCAAATGTACGTATATTAAGTTTAGTCAAGATCCATCTATTCATGTAGCAGTATTTGTTGTTAATTTTATTTATATTGCTCATATAAGAAAAAAACGAGATCGGGGCCCCCGATGTGACCGTTCCAAGTAGAGTTTCGAATTTAAACATGTATAACTTTAGTGAGTAGGGCGTAAGGAATATGTCTGCCAAATTTATGGCTTCTATCTACATTGAAAGTTGGAGAATATAGATCATAAAGTAAAGAATAAAATGGGCCCCTGGCCCGAGAGGTATGAATATTATGAGTGATGTACCCTTCTGTATTTGAATATGGATAATCAAGAGTAAGTGTACTAAGTTTGGTCAAGATCCATCTTTCATGTAGGAGTACTAAGCCTATTGCTATTTATTTAGCTTATATAAGGAAAAATGAAAAGGGGCCCCGACCCCAGAGGGATGGATATTATGTGTTTAAGTACCCTTCAGTATTTGAATATGGATAATCAAATGTATGTAAATTAAGTTTGGTCCAGATACAGATATTCATGTAGCAGTATTTGTTGTTAATTTTATTAATATAGATCATATAAGAAAAAAACAAATCAAAATTCGGGCCCGGAGTTGTGACCGTTGTGGGTAGAGTTTCAAAATGAAACCTGTTAAACAATTGTGAGTAAGCTGTAAGGAATAAGTCTGCTAAATTTCAGTCTTATATTTTCAGCGAAAGTTGGACAATATAGCTCATATAAGAAAAAAATTAAATGGGGCCCCATAGGTATGGATATTATGAGTATTTGAATATGGATAATCAAGAGTAAGTGTACTAAGTTTGGTCAAGATCCATCTATTCATATAGGAGTACTAAGCATATTGATATTTATAAGGCTTATATACGGAAAAAGGACATAAGGCCCACGGCCCCAGAGGGATGGATAATCAAATATGTGTATATTCAGTTTGGTCAAGATCCAGCTATTCATCTAGCAGTTTTTGTCTATCATTTTATTTAAAGAGCTCATATAGAAAAAGATGACATTTTGGCCCCCGGCCCCAAACCGTATAGAGTGTCAAAATGAAACCTGCTTCACTTGTGTAAGTAAGCCGTAAGGAGTAAGCCTGCCAAATTTCAGACTTCTATCTACAGGGGAAGTTGGAGAATTAGGGATGAGTGAGTGAGGGCTTTGCCTTTTATTAGTATTGATAAGAAAAAAATGAAATGGGGCCCCCGGCCCAAGAGGTATGTATATTATAAGTTTATTAACCTTAAGTATTTGAATATTGATAATCAAGAGTGTGTGTAATAAGTTTGGTCAAGATACATCTATTGATGTCGGAGTACTAAGAATATTGATATTTATAAGTCTTATTACAAGGAAAAATGAAATGGGCCCCCGGCCCCAGAGGTATGGATTATATGCGTTAAGTACCCTTCGTCTTTTATTAGTATCGATATGCAAATACCGAAGGGTACTGTACTCATAATATCCATCCCTCTGGAGCCGAGGGCCCAATTTCATTTTTCATTATATAAGCTATATAAATATCAATAGATCTCAGACAACATTATAGGTTCTTTGTGAATTGATGGATCTAGGCCTAGCTTTGTAGCAATACCCTTCTTAGTCCGTATTAAAATATCAGTGGATTAAAAACTAATATCAAATTCATTCAGGCCCGATTTAGTGTTGTCTAGAAAATTAAATAGTTTAAAAAAGCTCTATCTATGGCATTTTTAGACCGTTTTAATGAGACCAATTTTAAATCTATAATTATCTTAATGATTTTTATAGCCCCCCTTCCCCCCCCCCAATCTCAGACAGTACTATTTCGATTTAAATGCTCTATAGTTATAGTAGAACAATTAAGTTGTTTAATATTTCGCATTCGAGAAATAATTACGTAGAAAAGTAATTTTTTACACGTTTCATCGAGATATTAAATTTAATATAGAATGTTCTAGAATGTTCTATATTGTTCTACGGGGATATAAAATAAGATCTAAAAGCCAATTCGAACAAAATCGCTCTGAACATGATCCCATAGAGGAACATGATCCTAATGGGGCACGAGATCCAACAGTAAACTTGAACCCATCGGTTACGTGATCCCATCGGGGAATGGGTCCCATCGGGAAACGGGACTGCGCAGGGATTGGGGTCCTAATGCAATTCGGGCCTCGCCGGGTATATTGCCCAGTTAATGATAAACTTAAAAGTGTGTAGTAAATTGGTTGAGGGTTCCCACTTATGGCTCAGTCCAAAACAGGCCATTTAGTTCATCACATAGAGGTTGGCCCTTTTCAGTTTCTTCATATTAATTATGAAGCTAATCTTTAAAAACTTGAGATAATTCAATTAGTTGCCAAAGCTGTAATTCAAAAGGGAGATGCATTAAAAGCAATTAAATAACTGTTCACGATAACGTTGAACTTGTAAATATGTTGTGATGCCCTCTTAAAAATAGCTTTGCTCTTTAATGATCCATTTTATGAAATATTTGTAATATTTTAAGTTGTAAATCGGTTTGCGGCGTGAGTGTTAAAAGTTATAAATATCATTTCCAGGATTTAAAAAAAAAACAGTGGAAAATTTCAGCTCTCTTGGCCCAAAAGTTTTTGAGTTTATAATGTAAAAAACCATCCATATTGAGGTTTACTTACAGTATAGATTCAAAGTAACTTAGAAAAACTGTAAATCTATTGAGGGCCCAGGCGAGGGTTCGTTTAATAACAGAGCATTTTATGCACCCTATAAAAACTTCCCCTAGTTTTTATTAATATCCCTTTAAAAATTGTGTAACTGTGAAGTGCTGCGTTGGGGGACATAACCATTAGGTGCACAAATGTTCACTTTAAGAAGAGCCTTATAAAATAAATGGACAAATATTAAGGTAATCGTTTAAAGTTGTCTTAGTAAAATCGTTTGAAAAGCGCCAGTATAGCATTTTCAGCTTTAAAGATGCCCCCCACCCCGCCTTAGAAATAAAGGGACACAGCATATGCCAAAGTTATCATTTAAAGTGAGACACTATCATAATCCCTTTAATAAATATTCAAGGTTAATTTTAAAGGTCATCTCCTTGATATAGGTTAAAAATGACAGAGATCTCGCTCTTTCAAGCACTAAAATTTGGGCCCAGTTCAAAAGAAAGTTACATAGCCCATGGTAGATTCTGGAAAAAATACAAATAGTCAGAAACCCATAATTATAATTGTGTTTATCGGGATAATAAGTACCATCAATTAACATAAAAGCATACACCGTAGCCCAGTGGCAAGGCTAAGGTTGGTGTCACCCGATGCATTCTACCTCCACGATGGATTTATTCTTGTTAAAATAAGCCCCTGTTAAAGTGCATAGTGGAAAAGAGCTTTTCACACAGATAGGTACTCCAAAAAAGTCATATGATCCGCTTGAACAGCCTGGAAATCTCAGTGAATGTGGAGGGCAATGCTCTCATAAATCATCCATGCTTGTCTGTTTTTCCAACCTCCCTGAACTTTGAATTGCAATGAAAATCAATCAACTCCATTTGAAGCGCAAAAGGGCGGTGGGGCATCTTCCCTTAAAGGAGAAAGGGTCAGCAAAAAGCTGAAAAGTTGCTTTATGTCTTTTGAAGTCTAAAAAAATCCTCCTGTAGCTTTGAAAAGTCATCAGTGTACCCACAACTAAATTATGACTGAATGGCGTTTCCAAGTCTATGAGTACTTTGCATGTTGGGAAATGACAGAGGTTTCTCTAAGAACGATAACACAAGTTTTAGGCAAAATTTCTTGACATTTTGATTAACCCGTTTTTTGAAAGTGACCAAGCTTCACAAGTTCCCTCACTCGTCAACACTACCGGCAATTTTAATAGGGACTCTTAAAAGTCGTCCAACGCTTCCTCGGGATGGGTGGGGGAAGATATTATGACGTAAATTTACCATCCCGACTCCTGAGAAAGTCGATCGTGTGCACTGTGTGCAAACACAGTGTCGGACCGACCGGGTGTCTTTGGGTTGGGGCGGCCCCCAGCGGAACCCGATCGAGCGGACTCTGATGGGGGCTGTCCTGGCCAAGAGGCATGCATCCCCAACGTGCTTCGTAGCCCGATACCGGGCTTAGGGGGCGGGGGGGGGTGCTTTGGGGAGGCATAAAGAGCATTAGCTCGACGGCCCGATGACACCATTTCATAATGTGACAATAGGGATTCTTTGATACTATATCCGATTGCCACGATTTATACAATTATGGTTGTGCATTACCCACCAACTAACTTTTTAAAACTTTTCTCGAAACCGCACTTTGGTCATGTTTGTCTCATCAAATGCTAGAAAATATAAACTTTTAGTCTGATTTTAAAACGATTCTTACCATTATAATGAACATAAAAATATAATATACAAACATGATAAAATAAGAATGATACTATTAGGTACGATTCGAGTGAAACTGTCGCGGAGTGTGACATTATAGATATGAGAATGGGGGAAACGCGCGGGTCGCATTAACACAAAACTATGATGGCCGCAAAATATCGTCTTGCGGGCCGCAAGTTTGAGACCGCTGATTTAAAGAGTGGCTGCATGCTGTTATTCTTTAACATCTGTCAGGTCAATTTTTTTTCGTTTAACTCATTTTAAGAGGCTGAAAGATACAACACATTATGGCTCAAATACGACTGACCTATATATTTTAGTCTCTAGCTTTAAGAAACCCTATAAAATCCATGTCTCCTCTTGATTAGTACAGTGGTACCTTGGGCTACGAACGCCTAAGGTCACGCACAAAATGGGTTTCGAACAACAACTTCGAAAAAAATGGTCTCGTGTAACAAACAGGGCCTCGGGTTACGAATGAAGGTAAGAGAGAGAAAGAGTGAGAGAGAGGGAGAGAGAGAGAGAGAGAGAGAGAGAGAGAGAGAGAGAGAGAGAGAGAGAGAGAGAGAGAGAGAGAGAGAGAGAGAGAGAGAGAAATGTTTAACGTTGGAGACAAACGATCCGTGTCCTGTACAAACGAAGGCCACGCAGTACTAACATCGCTCAGCGCGTAGCCTATGCTAGTTTTGCACGCGTGCGCAGCCTTGCTTTTATTGGCAGTCAAAGATTTCTTAGCAATGGTACTGTGTTCAGTTGATATCTTTCATTATTTTCATTGTTTATCCCATCACTTACTTTGACGAATGGTAGTGGTGCTGCTAGGAAGCACACACGTAACACAGTGGAGGTAAGGAAAACAAGAATTATGAAAATGAAGTTTATGTGTGGCATCGCCCAAGTGCACATCATGGCAGAATCAACTATCTCCACCAAAATAAAGAAACATAAACTAAATCTTTTTAATTTTGCTATTAATTTATATGGTTGTTTTCTTTTTCTTCATTTAATAATTTAAGTTCACATATTTTTTGCTTTGTGGCAGGTAAACGACCGGATGTTAATAAAAAAAGAACGATTATTTCCCTGTATCTATTCTTTAAGTCAGACCTGCACAATCAACGGCCCGCCCGCACACACTTGGCGGCCCGCGAATTAACGAAATATTGTTTATTATTATTATTTTCTTAATAGCTGTCGCCCATCCTAGTATCTTTCAGCCCGCACAAGTCTTTCATAAAGTATTTCGGCCCAACTAACATTTTGAGTTGTGCAGGTCTGCTTTAAGTAATTGTATCGATATATATGTCAAAAAAGAGCCTAATTAATGGAAAACTTCCAGTCCACATAGAAACTTGAAACTTGACAATATTAATTTAGATACCGTCAAAATCTCTAGAAAAATAAAAAAATTATATTTAAAAAAAACTCCCTAGAGTCTCAGCTGGTGAGGGGCGCTTGATTTTTTTACCGAAAAAAATACATTTCCCATCACCCTAGAAAGATCAAATTTAATACCAGAGAAGAAGCTGGTCTCAACACAATTCGTAAAATATTTTGTTCAAATTTTTCAACATTTCAGAGGAGGACTTAGGGGTCAGATTTGTATATAATTTCAGAACAGCTGAAAAAGTATTTTTCACGAAGTTAAGCATGTTGCTTGTAATTTGTCCATTGAAGTGAAACTCCCTGGAACCTGGGGTGAAGCAAAAGGAAAAAGATTCAATGATTAAGGGGCTACGGAAAAAGCAGAGTTGTCTAAACAAGATGAAAACAGATGAATCCTCTGAGGAAGCATATTGCAGAAAGTCTGTCTTTTATGTAATATCTGATAATGTTATTGGTGTCAATGCTGTAATCGAGGTCAGCTTAGTCTGGAAGTTTCTATCAATTCCTCAAGATTAACTGATAGAAAATGAAAATTACTGGCAGAGCAATATCCCGCTGGTATCAGTGAAGATCTTGTAATTGAGATAGGTCATATTCCTTCAGTTCACGAAGCAAAATTTTGGAGAGGGCCAAATGAGTCCATTGGATCTTCTTAATTGCTGGAAATGATACTCTTTCCAAATATATGTATCTACCTCCGTTTTCTGTTTATAATTTCTGCCACTGTCGCCTCTGCAGAGCACTTATTCAAAAAAATAAAGCTGCTTTTTAAAAATAAAATATAAGATTGACTATGCACAGGAGAGACTGGTATATTTGGCCGACTCAGTATTGAGACGGATCTTGCAAAAACGATTGATTTTGATGATGTGATTCTTAATTTTGCCAGAAAAAAAAATACGAAAGCACGTTTGTTTAGAAGAATGTAAATGCCATCACATCTCAACTATAAGTCTTATCAGCTTTTAATCATTCTAGAATAAAATTTATTACTTACGTACATTATTTAATCTTTTTTTATTTCATTATTGTCCCTGCGGTGCTACAGCACATATAGAACTTTGGCCTGCCTCACTACTTCCTTCCACACAGACTTAACGGATGCTTTCCTTATCCATGCTTGGATTCCCAGCTGCTGTGGATTATTCAAGCTTAGGTCTATTTTGAACCATTTTACTCTAGGGTTTGTATGTCCTGCTTGCGACCGATATTCTTTTATTTATTTCTCTTAGTAATTAATTTTGAGTGTATCTTTCTCTTTCTCCATATTTAATCATTTCTCCTGTGATGAGATCTTCTCCGGGAGCTTTGTGGTTTTTCATAGAACTGATTACTTCTATAGATTCTTCCAAAATCTTCGTGTTTATTAAAGGGTCTGATCTTCTATGTGGTAGTTGATAATCTTCGTTTTGTCCATGATTTGCATCAAGTATTCCCTCAAAATATTCAGCTCACTTTACTATTTTCCGTAATTAATTCTCCATCATGGCTCTATTCAACGTCTGGCTTGGTATGCATTCTTTTTGTCTTCATGTACATCCCTCTAATATTTCCCTGTCTTGAAAAGTATTCTATTTTTTTAAGTCCTACACATTTGTGTGGCTTTTCTTCTGGCGTCATTGTAGATTGTCCTTGTATTTCTGGTTTCCCATTGCATCATGGTCATTCTCTGCATTCATTATCAAACAAGCCTACTCTACTGTTAGTTTTCTGAAATCCTACTAATTTTCTGTTGATATTTTCATGGCATTTTATACCATTCCTCTGTTAATTTATGTTATTTTCCCTATTTATTTCCTCCTGTGATGCTTCTTATTGTGCTTCTACTTTTGGTAAGCTTTTGCGGTTAGGGAATCTTTGGTAAGGTTTTGGTATTCATATTGTTTTTCTCTTTGGCTTCGACCATTGGGAATTATGCTTATTCTCTTCTTATATTTAACCTTTACAAATAAATGGCCAGAGTCTGCGTCTGCTACTTGATAGCTTTTTCTTATTCTATAGCTTAAGGGCCCACGATCAATGTATTGATCATTAAGGCTCCTATGTATGTAGAGGGATTTGCAATGTTTATGTTCCAGTCTCTGCTGGGGATATTTCACAGTTGCAAGGGCTGGTAGGGTTTGGAAGGCCTGAGGCAATGTGTCAAGTTTTGTCGCCTCAACTGTTCCTTTTAGAAGCATGTTTCAGTCCGCAGTTGTCTTTGGTAGGAATGAGCAGCGCCTGTTATGGCCTTGTCACTGTCTAGGGGAGAGAGACAAGTTTCTGTTTAATGCTGGAGCAGTGGACCAGACATTTTATTAATCTTGTACATTATGGAGAGCTTGAATAATCGTCTTTGGACCACCTCCAACAAATCGATGCTTTTCTGGGTGAATGGGTCCCAGGCTGAAGATGCGTAATCTAAAAGCGGCCGGACAACGTTTTATAGGCTCTTTCTTTCACACTAAATACGTCACATTGGGAAATGGCGTCGGTGGGCCGTCGAGCGTGAGCTCTTAAAGCCCCCTGGCACACCTCCACACGGGCCAGACGCGGGTCTCCCCGCCGACAGACCGTGCAGTGGCAACCGACAACGTTTCGTTTAAAGCGTTCGCAGTCCACCCAACCTAGGATCTGGGCGGGTTTGTTTCCACTCCGGAAGAAAGGTGTTGCGTTACCTCCCCCCTACGCCCAGGGAGTCTTTCGGTCGGGACCGAAAGCTGGGACGAAACGGTTGCCTAGGAGCGGCTTTCTCACGGCCGCGTAGCTAAAATCATCGGTATGGTTTTTAACCGCCACCCAAGCCTCCTATCCATCAACGGAAATAAATAATCATGTTACGACGTTACTACTCTCGTTGCGTTGGGAGTTATGTGGTCAGTCGGGGTTTTTTGCTTTGGAAGAACTGTACCCCCCTTTTAGTCAGCCACGCCACGAAGAGGCAAACCCCATGTGGACGCCCCCAAGTTTCCTCGTAGACGCTCCAGCGAGTGCTGGAAGGCTATCTTTCACACGGGAGTTGCCGATCTTCAGATTTCGCTTTTAGAACCCCAGAGTCTTGTTTGCCTAGTGACACACATTGTTAATATGCTCGTCCCAGCGGACTTCTCTTTGAATGGTAACACCGAGGTGCCTTAGGAGAAAACTTGCTAGAGTGTATGGCCATGCAGTTAGGTTCACCAAAACACTTCATAGAAAAACTGCAGAAAGTTCAAAACTCAGCTGCTAGGCTAGTTTTAAAGGCAAAAAAACCGTGATCACGTCACTCCACTACTCCATTAGCTACCTATACAGGCACGCATTGACTACAAGTTGTCTGTTCTCTGTCACAACTTTTTCTTGGATTCCTGCCCTTCATATCTAACCGAACTTCTTTCTGTCTATTCACCCCTTCGACAGCTTTGCTCCTCTGCAGACACGCGTATTCTGTCCGTTCCCTAGACACACACTAAAACATATGGTGAACGATCTTTCTCTTTCTGCGCCCCCAAACAATGGAATTCTTTGCCACTACACATCCGCAATATACAAACCACCCAGGCCTTCAAAACTGCACTTAAAACATATCTTTTTAAATTATACTACCCTGACTGATTCCCCTCCTCTGACCGATAAATGATCTTGCTGGCTGCCGTCCATGGCTTTTACTTGTAAAAGTTATGTGGTGGGGTGGGTGAATATACATTGCTGTACTTTATTTCATAAATGTATTTTATTTTAATGTCATGATTATGTCTCTTTTGATAAAATTTTTATGTACAGTGCGGTGAGCTCAGCCCTAGGCTTGGGTACCGCGCTTTATAAGACCTCTTATTGTTATTATTATTATTATTATTATTAACGTCTGTTGTGGGCGTGGTTAATCTCTTTGATGCATCTTTTTTACTATCGGCTTCCAATTACACATTTGGTAGTATGTCTCCTGGTATCCTCTCGAATGTGCTCAATAGCCCGAGAAATGTAAACAACACGTCATAAGTCTTTTCTGGAAGGCAGGGCTTACGCGTCGGTAAATCTTATTAATTGTAATTGGTCCTGTTTTGGGTGTCGTACTTGTGTTATTGTATTTCTATATGGTATCGTCCTTTGTTAGGCACTGTTTGAACGAGCCATAAATTTAAAATAGGAGATTAATTTCTCCCAATACAAGTCAGTGCGTAACAGTGTATTTTGCCCAAGATAATTAGCCTTCTTGGGTACATACATTTTGGAGCTAGAAAATAGGATTTGTAAATTTTTACGTGAATGACAATATATTTAAATCCAATGGTATTACATTTGTGAAAAAATAGATATTACATTCTCTTTTTACAAATATGGGTATGTTCATTTTGCCCCGGGCAGCACAAGATACGGCTCAAAATAAAGGAATGAATTTGTAGATAATTAACTTTCTTGGCACATACATATCGGAGGCAGAAAAAAGAATATGTACATTTTTACGTGGATGACAATATATTTTAAGCCTATGATACTACATTTTTGAAAAAAGAGATGTTGCATTCCCTTTGTACAAATAAACATATGTTTAACATTTAAGAAAATCAATGGCGTTAACAAAACGTGGGTGAATTTAAATAAGTATACCCATGAATATCATGAAAACCCAATCATTTTAAACACTTGAAAATTTAATTTAAAAGAAGCGGAGATGGGTTAATATTTTATTTTTTTTTCTTTTTTTTTTTTTTTAATTGATTTTATTTTTTTTTGTTTTTAATTTGCGGAATGTAAAAATTGGTTTTTTATTTTTATTAAATTAACATTTAAAAAAAAAAAAGACACTCACGTCTGTTATACACGTGAAAAACGGTTGCGAGATTCTTCTTTAGATAAAAGAATTCTTTGTTTTACGATTTTCTGATAATGTATAATTAAAAAACAAGGCAAAAGTTTGTTTACTTTTTTGAAGAATATATCAATGTATCAAATCCCTTTAATATAAAATATCTTTATTTCATATCGAGAGTTTTTGTTGTAAATTTAAGATTATGTTTTCACAATTTTTAGGGAAAACAAAGTTATAGTTCAAGGGCACGAAAAGGAGTAAATCTAAAGTATTTCTCTAACCTAGAAATTGTCCCTCAATTAACATCTTTAGTGACTAAAGTGAAAAAATTAGTGATAATTTATATTGGTTAAATTTAAGGTCATTTTTAGAGGGGAAAGGGCAGTAAGGGGCGTGAAAGGGAGCAGGGTAGGCGTATAGCAGATAAATACTTCTCAAAACTTACAAACGTAAATATCATTACATAGGTATCTCTTTTTAAAGTTAGAAATTGTGCTGAGTTTGTGCAATAGCGGGTAGAAATTATCGCAAAATTCCTACCATTATTATCCCGATAACGTCGGGTCATATATTATCGTATTTAATATGACAAGACAATGTTTTATTTTTGCCGACCTTTGGGCTTCCTAAAATATCCCTTACCATAACAGGGGCAGATTTACTGTTATATACATATAAGGAAATAGTTCAACACACATTCATTATCGTATGGAGATTTTTAAAGTGTGAAACAAGTAAAATTCCAGTTGATTATAGATGGAATCAATGGCTTAAAAAGTGGACGGTAAAAGGTTGGGAGGGGGGAATAGCCCCGGGCGGCACTTTTTTTTTGAAACGGAAAGGCGGAATTCCTTTCAAACAGCAGACATTTTGTAAAAGTGGGGCCTGAAAAATCTTGGACCATAACCGGCGGCACTTACCCTAACAACGCCACGAGACGCAATTACCAACGTAATAATTATTATGGTTTCCCTTGATGCTGCTCTGCTCACCACAAATGGCCGTGCAGAGATTTTCGGACCCCCAGCATATTCAAATTTTAGGCCTCACAATTTTCAAACTATAGTACCGGTATCAATTGAGTATCAATGGACAAGGAAAAAAAAAAGCCTTTTGAACCTCCTACCAGACACGGCCTTGTCTCCAACCCACACCTTTATCCTCTCACGGGCTTTCTTCTTCCATGTGTGCCCACACCCCAAATGTCCGGTCAAAATGAAACCCCTTAAAGCACTAACACTTCCTTATATCCAACTCTTTTTATATTGTTTCTTTTATACAACCTTGCCAGTATTTTTAAGCTCATATTTGATTTTCAATTCTATCTTCAGTGAATCTTAACTTGTTGCAGACACAGCACAGCACACTAACCCTTTTTGGTCTCAAAACATTTCTCGCACTCCATCTAGATTTTAAAACATATTTCCTGTTGCCCCATTATAATAAAATGCTTTTAAAAATGGAAATAAACCTGATCTGATTTTCAGGGTCTTCTGACATTCCCTAAAAGGGACTTCTGTACCCTCAAGGGCACCCCTAATAAAGAAACCCTGTGATGGAAAACAGTGAAACTATAGTTAATATCATGTAACCGACCAGAGAGGTGGGACTATAACGTTGTTGACTGGAGACTGTCCAACCCATTTGTAATGTAATATAAATTCAAAATTAATTTTACTTATGTCACGTAAATGAAAGTTTTAATAGCAAAAATAATCAAACTCCATCCTTAATCTATTTTTAAAATCAGTGTTTAAGCTTGCTTTCTCGGTATGAAGTGTCCATGTAGCTTCTTAACAACGTTATATCCCAATTTTTGTATATTGTGCTTTGCATTATTCTGTTTGTTATCAATAGTGTCATGTGTTAAGTATGTCTTTAGAGTAATTAGACCAGAGCTAACTTTCAAGCCGTTCGTAAACTTAAGGGCACTCCGTAAAACTTGACATGATTCATATTCTCTGTAAAAGTACGCAAGAACTATAGGATGTTCGGAAAAAAAAAAGGGGGGGGGGGTGGAGCTATTGTCCTAAAGGATTTTATAGTGGAAATAATGCAATTTTCTTATTGAAGAATAATATAATAGTAAAACTTGACATGATTCATATTCTCTGTAAAAGTACGCAAGAACTATAGGATGTTCGGAAAAAAAAAAAGGGGGGGGGGTGGAGCTATTGTCCTAAAGGATTTTATAGTGGAAATAATGCAATTTTCTTATTGAAGAATAATATAATTGATTGATATGTAGGGATTTTTTTTTTTACACATATATGAAACAAAATGTGTCTATAACACATTATTTGTCCTAACATTCTGAAGATTTTCATTTTATTGACTTTTCAACCCATGCCTTAGAGCAGCGGTACTCAACCTCTGGGTCGCGACCCCTTGGGGGGGGGGTCGCACGACCCTTTAACAGGGGTCGCCTAAGACCATCTGAAAACAATTTACTCTACAGTTATAACGTATCAACGAAAATAATTTTGTGGTTGGGGGTCGCCACAACATGAAGAATTGTATTAAAGGGTCGCGGCATTAGAAAGGTTGAGAACCACTGCCTTAGAGGCACTAAACTTCCTACACATTTGTAACATACTAGTAACTAATCGCATAAACACAACAAGGCTTTGAGGTTAGAAGGTGCTCGCGGAAAGAGCGTAGGGGATAAGGGAGATAAGTAAGTAGTAATGAGAAAGGTATATGTTTTTGAGAGAGCGTAGAGCTACTATGAGATGGTAGTAGGTATTTGAAAAGCTTGGGGAAAACTGAGCTGAGTGAGGACAGTGAGGATTGCAAATGATATGTCTCTAGGGTTCGATAGTAATTAAGATACTGTGAGACAGGGAGAAAACCTCCAAATGGTAGAGTTAAATCTGATCATAGAAAGGTGGACAACATGACATGGCAATAAATCAACTCATACAACTTGCAAACGTTTATTTCTTCAACATATAACCATAAAAACATGTTACACAATTTTCGTTATTTTCGTTAACACTGGCGTTGGAAGGGTGGAGCAGAGGGGCGGTCCGGCATGGGCGGAAATTTTCTATATATTTTGGGACGGCATTTTTGCTTAATTCAGGGTTGTTTGTGGGGAGACATGGATGTCTTTACATCAGCGATAATGCACAAAGTCCCCAAACCTGTATATACTCAGAACCGTGCGAAGGAGGGGGCAAGAGGGTCAATCCAGGGCCGGCGCCTTGTGCAAGCTTAACTTTGGTGCCCCTTTTAAGTATAATCAATGACGGAAAAAACTAGATAGGAGCCAAAATGATCAATAAATTGATCGTGGGCCCTTAAGATATAGAAGAAGAAGAAGTTATTTGGTAATCAGTTTATTACGTATGTTGTTTTTTTAAAACAAACAATGAACAATAAAAAATTGTTTTTTAACCTGTATCAGCATATCTTTTTAAATGTACTTTCTATTTTTATTTCATGGCGCCCACATGCAATGCTTTTTCCTATTTTGGAAGATCGTTGATGGCGCCCTAAGAACACGCCGTGTACGAAAGTTAGAATTGCACACCCTATATTGCTTTGGTCAATCGCCCTTTTCGCAAATATATAAAGGGGGTGAAAAAGTCGTCTTTAGATTCACTTTAATAGTAAATTAAACGATAAAATTCCATGTACTTCACAGAGACAGTGGCAGCAAAAAATCGTCTTACTAGTGCGCCCTGGGCACCGCTTTTCCTGGGAATGGCTGTCTATAGCCTACTATTCAAGTAATGTTATGAAAAGCATTATGGCTTAGGTTGCCTCATGTATTCTTGCAGGGAATTCGATTGGGGGGGGGGGG
>CAXITT010000079.1:1087843-1101434 GCA_964033795.1 Lymnaea stagnalis
CACATTGTAAGAAAAAAATTAAAGGCTTAGCGAGAGTATTGGAAGAGATTCTAGTAATACCCATTCAGCTTTGAATTTCAAAACATAAGATACTGACCAGTCCATGACTTTGAGAAATCAGCTGCTTTTAGAACTTCTAAGCCTTGATATTTTTTTTTAAAGTGCATCTTATGATAACTCATCATTGAAAGAAGTTAGTTTTGGAACGGAGTACGATAAATCTTCTTCACTTGCTGATACTAGACTCTTGGGTTGAAAAGACCCAAACAAACTTGATACTTCCTTGATCACTGCGATCTGATAGGGAGTTCAGAATGAAAGCGATCAAACACTCCAGCTTCTCCCTACTGCTTTCTTCTCCAGAAAGAGTCCAGCATCTATTAATTAATAGTTCTCTTGCCATTTGTTCTTAAACCTTAATCTTCTCTCTAACGAAATTCCATATTGGTCTGATTTTAAAAGTGCCTTATCAATAGCATGTTCCACCAAGTGACGACGCTTCTCGTGCAGAAGTAGTCTTAAGGCCTCTAGGTTTGTCATCACTTTGTCAAGAGTAGTCCCTTAAATCTGCAGATACTGCTGTGTAAGATTAACTTCCTCAAGAAGATCAGCCCAAAGTTAAAGGTAGCAGATAAACGTGAAATCACAGAAAACACGTACAAGATCTTGAGCATAACCTCTTGTATGCAAATTTTTACAAGGTGGTGACATAGAGCTTTAATCCCATCCCCACATTCATCAAACATATCTTTCATTGTTTTAACAGCAGCATGATGAGCACTCCAAAGCATTGTTGATATTCTTTTCACCGACAAACAGCGTGTCCAATTAGAACATTCCATCGATTATTGGATGCAGCATAGAAGGAAAATATTCTTTCAAGAGTACCGACTAATGTAATACATGAAGCATTTTCAGCAAAAGAATGTTGACCACACTAGTGAATGGCCCACACATCCTTTAAAAATTGCTTTCTTATTATTTCTTTTCCGAATAGCTTGAACACCTCCATGGATTCCATACATTAGGGAAGCATTATCGTAACCCTCAGCTCTGAACATTAGTATGTGTAGTCCATCACGCTTTAGTTTGTCAGAATGTCAGAACTGAGGTCATCATCTTTTTTTCAATCTTAACGGGTAAAATGCAAGAAACACTTCTCTCACTTCAACTTTCCCATTGTGGATTATCACATACTTGATGACTACAAAAATCTGTTCGCTGTGTGATCTATCACGTGTACTTTCGAACATAATTCCAAAATACCTCGCAGGCTTTATATCCATGATAAGAATCTCCTTCACATGATTTGCAAGGACATTATAAATTCATTTTGGGTTTCTGATGAAACGTAAGATACCTTTTGGGTTTAGATATATAATATTATATGTGTCTTCAAAAAACTTTTCTTTATTTAAATAAAAATAAAAAACAGAATTAATCATTAAAAGATTGAAAATTGTGTAAAATAATATATTTTTTAACCCTAAAAATGGGTAAAATTCATTTTTAATGTTTTTAATTTTTACCGATTTTTATACTTATAACCGCCCGACCACACGTATTTGGTATCAATGGAAATCCACATTTCTCAGAATTTAGATAAATATAGCCTCCTGCCACTTAAGGAAGTTACTAAACACTTCAAACGGGATAGACTGTGTTTTTCTGACCTAAAATAGGGTCATCACTTTTCTGACGCATCAATCTTGAACTTTTAATAAAGCACGCATTTGGATTACATTTGTTAAAAATGTATTTGTGATCGGTTATCCTTTTATGAATCTTGGTTAGACCGAGAACTGTGTGCTATGTAAATATGCAGTTTTTCAATCGGGTGTCACCCCTAAAATGGTGTCACCCGGTGCGGTCCGCACCCCCCGCACCCCCCTCGCTACGCCACTGATTATGCATAATTATTCGCATTGCATATCTAATAAAGGTCAGTTCTCAAAGTAGATGACTGACTTTTATATAATTATGTATTGTGCATTATTACAAATTTGCAACTCTGATAGACGAAGATATGGTGGGGGAACAGAAACAGAGTACGCCCGCTGAAGTCATCCGATAAAAAGTAGGGGTGGGGTTTGGGGATCAGGCTGAGCCCATATATTTTTGTTATAAATTCAAAGCTAATGGATGCACGTTTGCACGTACCTAAATATAGTTTTGCTTCATTCTAGACTGAATCGTAATGCTTGAGAAAAATGAGGTTCCCCTTACCTAGCTTTTTCCCCATAAATCCTTTTTAATTTGGTAGCTAATAAACACTATTAAAAAAAAACGTAATACTTATTTCAATATATTTTCAATCTATCATTAGAAGATCGGGGAGGTACAAAGAAATGGCGCGAAACCTTCACAAAAAAATGATGTAATATATATATCATAAAATGAGCGTTTACCACAAAGTAAAACAATCGCTATTTGAATGAAGAAATCAATTCATTTGTTATACGGTTCACGGTTCACAACATTTAACGTGGCGGACAAGGTTTACCCACCACTGCATAAAGCCTAGGAGCCTGATTTTATTTTACTTTAACATAATATGAGTAAAACTACCACAGGCTGTATTGGGAGAATGGGAAGAGAAGTGGTGGGACAAACCAAGGGTATTAAAATTGTACAGTTGCTTTGTGACTTCTTGAAATCTATTTCTAATGCCGCTTATAGATCTTATAGAATATGTCAAAATCTAACGCTACTATGCGGAGCAGTTGAGAATGCATTAAAAAAATACTTAGTCTTCAAAAAGGAGCGCCTATTCAAAATTGATGATATCATTAAAACAATCGACGCAATGTACACGTACGTAAATGTAGCCGCATTTGAATGCAAAATTTGATTAGACAATGGGACATCCATATATGATGAACGCAAAAAATAACAACATATTTTCAGACCTTTCTCTCCCAAGCTTCCAAATTAAGGGGCAGTCCATATATTACGCACGCAACCGGGATTCATATGAAAACGTGAGGGGCGTGGGTCACCAGAATTTACCTACCCTTATCCATAAATTCTACAACAATTATCCTGACAGTCTTTAGAAGAGTCATGTCACCTAAAATCTGATATTAAAGATATAAAAATATCACCACTATGTTTAGCGGTTATCGTCATACTCATGCTTTGTGCTTTCATAAATAGCTGGCTAGACATGCTTGTATTAATATTTATCCTAGTACCACTCACTAGTCTTTCAGTGCTGGTGACGATATTATCTTGTTCCTCAACTCTCATTGGTTGGGGGAGGGGGGATATATATTTAACCGGGTCTCTTAAAATCGTAAAAGACATTTCAAAATCTTACATTGGTTGCCAAAATCATAAAAGTAAACAGGTCTGCAGTAAGCTTACTAATGTAATTATTATACCAACCAGTGATAAATGCACACAGGGTTACTTTCAGGCATCTCTCCGGGGGCATTTACCCCCGGGGAAAGTCAAGTGACCCCCCCCCTCCCCAAACAAAATAAGTCTTAGTATAACAATAAAAAAAAGAATGTTAATTTTTTCGGCAAACCGATGCGATATATGCTTAAATAATCCATTTTTTGGCCCGTTTATCGTTTTTTTTACAACGCACTCTCAACTTTTCTACACAGCACGGTCAGATGACCTATTATTCGATTATTTGTGGCAGATGATGAAGTCTATTGTTAGAGCTGTCCCTCAGTTTGATAGCTCAGTTTGGTACTAGTACTAGCAGTCGTTCACCGCTAAGTTCCTAACGTCTGCATTATTACGGAACGACTGCTATGAATGATATCTGTTCCTACGCAAACGTGTTCAGTGTTCATACAGCAGTGTGAAATATAGCAGACTACGCGACTGTGATTTCTGATTCCATTCTCTGTCTCCCAATGGCTCTCTTCATTCCCAACAACACCCCGCCAACTATATTTCAGTCTCCATTGTTTATATACATCAGCTGACCGATCTAGCGTTTGCTATAGTAAACTGACACGCGAAGCGATTGACCTAACTATTTAATACTTCTATATTGCATTTGCATGTTGTTGTTTTTAAAATAAATAACAATATCAAAATATCTCATTTACAAAAAATAAAATAATAATAATAAGTAATTATGAATGAATTTCATTAACTTTTTGTAATAATCAACAACAGGTTATTTGTTTCAAAAGCAAAACTATGGAATTTTAGCGCCTCGCACCTTTAAATAGACTTTTATTCAATTGGTGTTAAATCGAAAACGTTCTTATTGTTTTGTACCAGAGAAGAATCATTTGGTTAGAGAACATGCCGTTACATATTTATTTATTTATTTATTTATTTAGGCATTTTTATATAGCGCTTATCATAAAGCTCTAAGCGCTTTACAATTATTAAAACATGTAAACTAAGTAAATACAAATGAGACACTAGGATAGTAACTACTATTCTATAGAAACAATGAAAATGGCTATCAAAAATATTACTTGAAATGTGTGCTCCGAAACAAACCATATCAAATAAAAAATATGAAATATTTCCATCGAAACTCAACATATCAAATATACACAAATTTGAAATATGTCCTTCGGAACTTACCATATCAACTATATAATTTGAAATATGTCCTTCGGAACTTACCATATCAACTATATAATTTGAAATGTGTCCTTCGGAAATTACCAAATCAGCTATATAATTTGAGATATGTCCTTCGGAACTCGCCATATTAAATACGAAGAATTTGAAATAAAACATGTCATTGTAATGTATAAGTCATGACAAATGCATTTTGATCTACGTCATTTGAAATGTATGCCTTTAACAATTTTCTTTTAATGAACCATGCTATGCATTAGCGGGGGGGGGGGGCCGCTAGAATGTTAATACAATTCAGGGGCGTGACACAACTGTGGTGCTGCGAGCCTAGGTGGGACGGGGGGGGGGTGTTGGTGGAGGGCTTGGGTTTCTTATAAAGTGTATTACTTGTCTGCATTTTATCAAATTTTCACTCCCCCCCCCCACAATTGGTCGACATTAAATTTTATAACCCACTAGCCTATATACCCGGCGAGGCCCGGGATTACATTAGGACCCAATCCTGGTGTGACCCCCGATCCCATCTGGACCCCGATCCCATTCTGACACCGATCTCGGCGCACTCCCATTTGCCGGTGTGATCCCGATCCCGGTGGAACCATTCAAGGTAAGGATCCCGATCGCGGTAGAATCCCGCTTTCTGCTGGGATCCTGAACCCATTGGGATAAAGATTATGATGGGAGCCCGACCCTTATGTTTCTATTCCGAATATAAAAAAAAAAATTACTCAGTGTTACTGAGAGAAAAGTAAGCCCCGGGAAGTATAGAAATAATTAGAACGAACAAACATTTCAATATTCTCTTAGATCCCACTTTATATCCCTTTATATCACTTTATATGTTTTAATAATTGTAAAGCGCTTAGAGCTTTATGATAAGCGCTATATAAAAATGCCTAAATAAATAAATAAATAAATAAATATCCCTTTGGAACAATTTAGAACTTTCTGGAACATTCTAGATTAAATTTAATAACTTGCTCGAAACATGTGTAAAAACTTATCTAATTATTTTTTCAAATACGATAAAAATCTTCAACAAATGCCATAATTAGAATCCCTTTTCTTTTAAGTTAATCGAGGGACCCCGGGGGCCCATTCCATAACAGTACCGATATAGTTATACCCGAGCTAGGGGGCCCCATAAAATCAGACGGATAAATAATAGAGTTAATATTAAAAATTTGTCCCATAAAAATCTACTTAAAAATGCCATAGCTATAGCTTTTTAAAATTATGGAAGCTTCTGGAAAATTCTAGATTGGATATTATTAGTTTTTAATCCACCGATATATCAATACGGCCAGTGAAGGGTGTTGCTACCACGCTAGGCCTATATCCATCAATTCAAATAGAAACTATAGTGTTGTCTACGCCGGATATTTATATAGCTTATAGAAGGAAAAAATAACTCCCCCCCCCCCCCCCCCCCCAGAGAAATGGATACTATGAGTTCAGTACCCTTCGGTATTTGAATACGGATAATAAAGTATATGTGTACTAAGTTTGGTCAAGATCCATCAACTCATGTAGGAGTATTTGCTTCTAATTATTTTTATATAGTTCATATAAGGAAAAAAAAAACAAATTCGGGGCCCCCGGCCCCAAACGGAATGCTATAAAAACTTCATCACCCCTTAAGAGTTCCTTCTGGATCATGATGGATATATGTGCCAAGTTTGGTCAAGATCCATCGATCCATGTAAAAGCCTTTGTGGAACAAACCCACAAACAAACCCACAAACCCACAAAATTGTACTTTTATATGTATATTTATGTATATACAACAATACGATATATATATATATATATATATATATATATATATATATATGATTTATGCGAAAAACCGTGTTGTTTTGAGGGGATGTTTCATGAAAGAATGTCGTGTAGCTCAGTTATCGGAAATTTTTATTTAAAGAAATCAATGACATCCTATTTGCTCAATTTCCCTCTTGAAAAACAGGAACAACTGCTTTTTGTGTGGGGTTGGGCCGGGACTGAAAAAAATTTCAATAGAGTATGTTGTCATCCGCAACTAGTCTATGGGCCACGTTTCAGCTCGATAGTCTAACTGGAAATTGGTCCATTAGCCATCCGAAGAATTTTCGGCCAGACAGCCACGAAGAAAAAGCGAGGTCAATAGAAAGGATTAAAAAAAATAAAAAACATCATTCATTAGGAAATCCCTATTTTAAAATGTAATATGTCATATGTCATGTGTCATGTGGTGCAATTACACTAAGTCTCCACAATATGTCATGTGGTGCAATTACACTAAGTCTCCACAATATGTCATGTGGTGCAATTACACTAAGTCTCCACAATATGTCATGTGGTGCAATTACACTAAGTCTCCACAAAATGACAGACGCATAAAAAGCCCTTCTTGTGAGAATGTCTTGTGTGCATATCTTGTGTGCATGTCTTGTGTGCATGTCTTGTGTGCATGTCTTGTGCTTATGTGTGGTTGTTTTTTTTGTACTGTGGAACGTACATATGTGTACATGTGGTAAATATAAGGTTGGGGGGGGGGCTATTTGCGTTGGCTATGGAGTGGTGTGCCCATAAGGTGTTTATCTTAAGTGTGTGTCGGCTCCAAGGGTGTACCCGCGTTATTCATCCATGGCAGCCTTAGATATTACTTTTCTTTTTAACTTTCCTCTACGTTAAATCAATCAAAACGAGCCTTCATTTTTTTGTTGTTGTTTGAATTGCATCGTAACTCACTTGGCAAAAATATTGTGTTCTTCCAGGTGTCGTTGAGGGGTTCCCCGTCCTCCCAGAGCCAGGTTCCCTCTGTGACGAGGTCAGTCAGGCCCAGGAACGTGTAGGTCCGGATGACGTATAAGGCAATGTACAGGAACAGGTCGAACCTGTCCTGGGTCTTGGCCTGCATCACACGAGCGTTTTTGGCTGAGAAGAAAGAAAAACCCTGACTTTAGAGATCTACCGTGCTATGAAAAAACTCATTTCTCCAAGCTGACACAACTAAGTGTGTGCTACAAACTCCCGTCAACCCAGTGCGTGTCTTGTCCCTGTCGTTGTTACAAATCCACCCCGTCAACACAGTGCGTGTCTTGTCCCTGGTCGATGTTACAAACTCATCCCGTCAACCCAGTGCGTGTCTTGTCCCTGTCGTTACAAATCCCCCCCGTCAACACAGTGCGTGTCTTGTCCCAGCCAATGCTACAAACTCACCCCGTCAACCAAGTGCGTGTCTTGTCCCAGCCAATGCTACAAACTCACCCCGTCAACCCAGTGCGTGTCTTGTCCCAGCCAATGCTACAAACTCACCCCGTCAACCCTCACGCACAGAACAGGGAGCCAATGCTACAAACTCACCCCGTCAACCCAGTGCGTGTCTTGTCCCAGCCAATGCTACAAACTCACCCCGTCAACCCAGTGCGTGTCTTGTCCCTGTCGATGTTACAAACTCACCCCATCAATCGACTGCGTGTTTTGTCACTGCCAATGTTACCAACTCACCCCACCAAAAAACTTGTGTAGAAAGACACATGTGATAGCCTTTGAAATCAAATATTCGAGTAATATGATCGCTTTTTGGTGGTTTCTGGTTAACCGTACAGAGAAGGGACTTGGAGAGTGCTCAAAATTTTCTTTTGCCACCATGAACCTTTCTGTTCTTTTATCATGGCAAGCGCCACCGTAAGGCGAACAAGACCAGCCCTCAATGGCGCAGACGACAGAGTGGTACAGCACCGACATAGCTTTTCACTGTTTCATATAATTTAGCTGTTTTAAGAAACAAAAATAGTTTAAGAATTTACTTGCATGTGTGCACGATTTAATCTGCACTGCAGAACTCACTTTAGAAATGTCCATAAGTTGCCGTAACCCCATTTGTAGCTAAGAGATGAAGCAGATGCGATTAGAGATTATTTGGTTTCGCCATCTAGCCGCAAGGTGGCACGGTTATCTGTTTTTTTTTAATTATTTTTTTAAAACAATAAAATGAATGGTTCTCTCTACTCACTCATTTCTCAAGCAATTTTCAAGTAGCGAAATCAAGATTGCACAAAAAGGAAATTAGTGTATTTTTATATACTGAAAGAAGAACTTATGAGCAGATGATTTTAAAAATAATAATAATAATAATAATGAACTCTTTAATTCAATATTGGGAACAAAGGTATTGAAACCGAAGATAAGTATTGCAAACATTCTAATTTGCAAGGTCAAGGTCACATCAGCCTCAAGAAATAAATACTTTTAATATATCAACAGAAACTGTAAAAACTGCTTCCCGGTCCCCCCCCCCTCTCCACCTTTCCCCTCGAATCTGTGCCAAGCCCTGCGGTCGTCGCTTCGGTCGGTAAATTCTGACGATGACCAGAAGATAAGTATTGCAAACATTCTAATTTGCAAGGTCAAGGTCACATCAGCCTCAAGAAATAAATACTTTTAATATATCAACAGAAACTGTAAAAACTGCTTCCCGGTCCCCCCCCCTCTCCACCTTTCCCCTCGAATCTGTGCCAAGCCGTGCGGTCGTCGCTTCGGTCGGTAAATTCTGACGATGACCAACGGTCAGTTTCGCTCAACTGCCAGAGCTCTGGCCATGTCCCGCTGGTAGTGACCAATGACCACGCCCAAAACTTTCAGAATCCTTAGAGCAGTGACCTGCACCGTTCACGACCACTGTTTACTAGTGGTTTTTTTTTTTTTTTTTTTTTTTTTTTGTTTGACTACGACACCTACCGGCACACGCAGTTCTTGCGGCAGAGAAGTTGGCAGACGTCTTGGCCACGTAGAGGCATTCGACCACGGACTTGTAGATGAACAGCCGAAAGCCCGACGTCTTGTTGCAGAAGTCTGTGTAGTAAAACCGTGACCCGGCTGTGACGCTAAGGGCGGGAGTACCGTAGGATATCTGGTTTCCTGACCATTGAGACGTGGAAGTTTTATGTTAAGGACAGTATGCGCTGATACAACAAGGGGTTTATCGTCAACAGGAACACATCGATACTAGACACCAGTACATGCGCATATTGTAAAATAATCAATCAAATCAATGCAGGAGCATGTTGTAAATTATTGATTGATTTGATATTTATATCGCGCCGCTATCCATGCCATTTTAGCTTGCTCACTGCGCTCTGGTCCTCCGAAGTCTATTTAAACAATTTTTTTTTTAAAAATTGTTTCCTAAATGATTTATTATAAATTATCAATCTAATCAATACAGGAGCATGTTGTCAGTAATCACATCAATACAGGAATGTGTTGCCAATAGTCAGTCAATCGCATCAATAATGAATGCATTGTCTTAATTAATCCCATTTTTTTTTTCAAGTAGGTAATATTTTGTATTTTTGGGCCCCGTCCATAGATAAAACATAAGTTTTAGACTCACTTACCCGGTGTGCAGGTGTTGGTGCCGTTAAAGTAGGCCACGCTGTAGCACTTGGGGTATTTCGCCCTGCACGTCATCACACAGGATGCTAGTGAAGGAACCGTCCAGTTGCTCCCCAGGACGGACGCCCCGTAAGTGGAATGCCTCATCAAGGTGAAGGCCGCAGGTGACATGGTCTGACTCAAGACTTTCCATGGATCGCAAAAAGCTGTTCATCAAATTTTGGACATTGCATAAACACATGAATACCTAGAGGGGCGTAGAGAGAGGGCGCGGAATGGGTTGTCCACCCCGGGGAGGGGGGTAGAAACTTTAAAAAAAATTAATATGGAGGGGGGACATTTCCGGAAAACAGCGGATTTTTTTTTCGTGGAAGGAAGGCGCACAATTTTGACCCACCCTGGGTGGGACTAAGCGTAACTACGCCACTGATTACGGGGTTCGTGGATGTTTCTGTATTATTATAGCGCTAGGGGATTTTCTAATTTTAACATAAGACTTACGTGGAACATTAATTGTCCCATATTTATTAAATAAAAAAAAAAACTTTCTCCCTGCTCGCATTTCCCTATTGTGTAGCGTCATTTGTTTTGATTTTTACACAGGTGACATTTTAAGATGTAAGTCTTTCTTGAGCAGTGTTCCCCTGGTGAACGGCTGGAACGGGAATACTGGGATCGGCCGAGGCGGGTTTACCCTGTCGCTCAAATTCTCGCGGTTGACCGCGTCTGCTTCGTTGACCAAACGGGTGGGTGGGTGAGCTTAGGTCTACTTTTTAGTTTTATGCCTTGGTGAAGAGTTAAGTCACTTCAACAAAGATTTCGTAAAGCATTGAATGTTTTTAAGAAACGTTAATAATGATACGTTTGGCGATAATATAAAGATAGCAATTTTTAGCACTAAAAAGCACAAAATTCAATTAAAATTTTCAAAACTTTAGGAAAAAAAAAAAAGAATACTTTTGATCAAAGCTGACTTAAAACGCATTACGCTAAGAAATGATTTCTCTTAAAGTTAGGACAGAAAGATATACAAATTAGTTTGTTCCCCAGTATGTACGAATTTACCATCTTCTCCCCCATCAGTTACCAAAACTTAATGATCACCAAAAAGACAATGTTGCCACTAAAAGGAGTTCATTGATGGCTGGATTTTTCAATGCTAGAGAAATACTTTAGACGTCTTGTGTTTCAATAGTTATAATTAATTGTTAAAGGCTGTCTTGGTTCAAATCTGAATTTATTTATATGCTGAAAATAAATTTGTAAAATGTAATTTTAAAAAAAAATCCATTTATTTTTTACTAATAAAGTATACTATTTTATCCTATCTTAT
This sequence comes from Lymnaea stagnalis, assembly GCA_964033795.1. Classification (NCBI taxonomy): domain Eukaryota; kingdom Metazoa; phylum Mollusca; class Gastropoda; family Lymnaeidae; genus Lymnaea; species Lymnaea stagnalis. Next base: position 1,099,119 of record CAXITT010000079.1, read on the forward strand.
CTGATTTTGATTTAGTTTTGTGGTCAATGCGACTTTTCCCCTTTCTGCTCAGCACCCTTCTAAGTTTAAGTCGCAGCAAACTATCAGCAACATTGTTGGTCGCATAAAAGGCTGGAATATCATGATACAGCACCGCTTTCTCGAGTGCATGGCACTATCTTCCTCTTCCTGAAATGCCCTACCACTATTGGCTCCCCTCCCTGAAAGGTCATACAACTATTGGCTCCCCTCCCGGAAAGGTCATACCACTATTGGCTCCCCTCCCTGAAAGGTCATACCACTATTGGCTCCCCTCCCGGAAAGGTCATACCACTATTGGCTCCCCTCCCTGAAAGGTCATACCACTATTGGCTCCCCTCCCGGAAAGGTCATACCACTATTGGCTCCCCTCCCGGAAAGGTCATACCACTATTGGCTCCCCTCCCTGAAAGGTCATACCACTATTGACTCCCCTCCCTGAAAGGTCATACCACTATTGGCTCCTCTCCCTTGAATGTCATAGCAATACAGGCTTACTTCCCAGCTCTGTTATGACCATATTGCCACCCTCATCACCGCAGTGTCATTGCAGTAGTGTCACTCTTCATTGGAAACTTCAATGCCAGTCGTCGTCCCCCCAGCCCCGCCACACTTGTCTCCAACACAAAAATACACAAAGAAAATAGTTGCTTGCACCCAAAATTTGATTTCACATAGTCCTACTTACCAAAGAGGAGACAACCTAAACTCAAAAAGTAGTAGATTCCTGCCATGGGTTGCAGCACTGCTGTGAAACCCTTTGCCGTGGAACGTCTGTCCCTTAAATCACAAGACACCACGCCACGCAATCATGATCAAGAAACAACAAAACTGTTCAACAAGGCTTTCTCCATTTCCTTTATTTCACTCAGAGGTATAAATGACATTTCCATAACATTGGTCGGCAAGTGTTTAGTCACAGAGAACTTGAAGAGACTCCAGAGGTCATCAGGCCTCTGCTGATAGTCGCTTTGTCCTTCTCCATCAACAAAATAATTTCAATGGTGTGTAAATGGAAGTTAACCTCCAAACAAATTTGACAACGGCGCACTTTCCCCGCTACCTCCCTTGGTGCAGCAGTAACACCTCATTTCCATTGGTCGATTTATCAGATCCCGAGGCTAAAGCGCAAGGCAACGCGTTCGTACACTACAGGATTTTTTTGTGTACCAGGAGTTCTTTATCGACTGTTTCATGACGCCAAAGATTGTCCCCTTTCTTGTACTCGGTTGGAAATGGCGTTTAAAAAAAAAAAAGTATCGAAGTAATATCAATATGTAAAATTATGGTGACAATAAGCCTTATCAGTGATAGCAGGATAAACGAATGTAATGAGGAATCGACTTCTTCCGCTCTCATGTTTTAAGGTTGTTTGATGTTGTTTTAATTCCTACTGTACTGACTTTGACAAATGTCTAAAATCAATTTATTACGCTAGTAAAAATAAAAATAAAAATCGAGAATTTTTAGTTATAGAAACCTCGGAAGCTAGAAGTCGCTGTCCAATCGACTCAGTGCATGTGTTGTGAAATCACGGAAGCTAGAAGTCGCTGTCCCATTGACTCAGTGCATGTGTTGTGAAATCACGGAAGCTAGAAGTCGCTGTCCCATTGACTCAGTGCATGTGTTGTGAAATCAGGGAAGCTAGAAGTCGCTGTCCCATTGACTCAGTGCATGTGTTGTGAAACCACGGAAGCTAGAAGTCGCTGTCCCATTGACTCATTGCATGTGTTGTGAAACCACGGAAGCTAGAAGTCGCTGTCCCATTGACTCAGTGAATGTGTTGTGAAATCACGGAAGCTAGAAGTCGCTGTCCCATTGACTCAGTGCATGTGTTGTGAAACCACGGAAGCTAGAAGTCGCTGTCCCAATGACTCAGTGCATGTGTTGTGAAACCACGGAAGCTAGAAGTCGCTGTCCCATTGACTCAGTTCATGTGATGTGAAACCACGGAAGCTAGAAGTCGCTGTCCCATTGACTCAGTTCATGTGATGTGAAACCACGGAAGCTAGAAGTCGCTGTCCCATTGACTCAGTTCATGTGATGTGAAATCACGGAAGCTAGAAGTCGCTGTCCCAATGACTCAGTGCATGTGTTGTGAAACCACGGAAGCTAGAAGTCCCATTGACTCAGTGCATGTGTTGTGAAACCACGGACGCTAGAGATCGCTTGTCCCATTGACTCAGTGCATGTGTTGTGAAACCACGGAAGCTAGAAGTCGCTGTCCCATTGACTCAGTGCATGTGTTGTGAAACCACGGAAGCTAGAAGTCGCTGTCCCATTGACTCAGTGCATGTG
>CAXITT010000079.1:1107409-1131813 GCA_964033795.1 Lymnaea stagnalis
CCTAGTGGCATTGTGACGCCTAGTGGCATTGTGACGCCTAGTGGCATTGTGACGCCTAGTGGCATTGTGACGCCTAGTGGCATTGTGACGCCTAGTGGCATTGTGACGCCTAGTGGCATTGTGACGCCTAGTGGCATTATACCTAAACTGAATTCATTCCTGTTGTGGGTTCCCAAGGGTTATCATTTGGAAAAGGTTTATTAATCAACCCCATGCTGTAACATTGATCAGCATGAGGGAAGAAAAAGCGGGGGAGGGGGGGTTGTGTGAAGAAATTGATTGTGTTAAATGCAGCCATGCAAATTTTAAAATACAGTGGTGCATTGTGGCGCATACTTGAATTCGGTTTTTCTTTCAGACATTTTTGACGTGGCATTTCAAACTTTTGGGTGGGAAGCGCAAAAAAATTAGCCATAATAATAATCAACGACGTCTTTAACTCAACACCAGCGTGACATGAACTAAATTCCTCCCAGTTATGTCCCCCTTCCGGGTATGCTTCTACCCCAGCTTATTCTCAGCCCATACATCTTTATTGTCCCTGGAAATGTTTTGATAACTCCACCACACAAGTACCGTATTCATTTTAGCCCATTTCTAAAATTGTTTTGAAACATTCTACACTTAATTGGAGAGAACTGGAGCAGATGCAAATTAATAAAATTACGTGCCACCTAACCTAAGAACTATCGTAAGAGCCAACAACCCCAAAGATTGAGGGGGGGGGGGGAGGGGCTCTGATATTTTAGAGACTAAAAGATTGTATTAGGATATATTCATAATTATCATATTTCAATACATGCGTAACTGGCCATCAGACCAGCGGGGGGGGGGGCAGTGCCAGTGGACAGTGGCCAGAATTGTAGCTACAGGGTGGCAGATGGTACATGCGTACCTGGGTATCAGACTAACGGTCGCGCTGAAATGGGCTCTGATTATATTTAATAAGGTGTTTCAGAGTTTGCATACAGTGGTTTCAGAGTTGGGAGGGTGGTCAATCCGGGTATCAAGTTCTCTATAACAGGAGGTGCAGCGTTTTCAGACCACTGCAGAGTTTTTATCGTGAAAATAGAGAGCGGCGATAGATATTTGGCCGCCCCTGGCTGCTCTCATTTTAGCTACGCCGCTAGGCAGCGTTATTATCCGCACCAAAATGAGCGATTATCTTCATCGGGAAGTAGAGCAGAAATCAAAGGCGTCGTAACAGTTTGAAAGGCAAAGGCGTCTGCGCAGTGCTCGCCTCAGAACATTTTTTTTTTTCTTATTTTAAAATCAAGAGGTACGTTTTGGAGTATTCTTGGATTCAAAGATTCTATTCGACTTTCTTTTTTTGGGGGAAGCACATTTTTAAGGGTCTGGGGGAGGCATCATGACGCCTAGTGGCATTTTGACGCCTAGTGGCATTATGACGCCTAGTGGCATTGTGACGCCTAGTGGCATTGTGACGCCTAGTGGCATTGTGACGCCTAGTGGCATTGTGACGCCTAGTGGCATTGTGACGCCTAGTGGCATTGTGACGCCTAGTGGCATTGTGACGCCTAGTGGCATTGTGACGCCTAGTGGCATTGTGACGCCTAGTGGCATTGTGACGCCTAGTGGCATTGTGACGCCTAGTGGCATTGTGACGCCTAGTGGCATTGTGACGCCTAGTGGCATTGTGACGCCTAGTGGCATTGTGACGCCTAGTGGCATTGTGACGCCTAGTGGCATTGTGACGCCTAGTGGCATTATACCTAAACTGAATTCATTCCTGTTGTGGGTTCCCAAGGGTTATCATTTGGAAAAGGTTTATTAATCAACCCCATGCTGTAACATTGATCAGCATGAGGGAAGAAAAAGCGGGGGAGGGGGGGTTGTGTGAAGAAATTGATTGTGTTAAATGCAGCCATGCAAATTTTAAAATACAGTGGTGCATTGTGGCGCATACTTGAATTCGGTTTTTCTTTCAGACATTTTTGACGTGGCATTTCAAACTTTTGGGTGGGAAGCGCAAAAAAATTAGCCATAATAATAATCAACGACGTCTTTAACTCAACACCAGCGTGACATGAACTAAATTCCTCCCAGTTATGTCCCCCTTCCGGGTATGCTTCTACCCCAGCTTATTCTCAGCCCATACATCTTTATTGTCCCTGGAAATGTTTTGATAACTCCACCACACAAGTACCGTATTCATTTTAGCCCATTTCTAAAATTGTTTTGAAACATTCTACACTTAATTGGAGAGAACTGGAGCAGATGCAAATTAATAAAATTACGTGCCACCTAACCTAAGAACTATCGTAAGAGCCAACAACCCCAAAGATTGAGGGGGGGGGGGGGAGGGGCTCTGATATTTTAGAGACTTAAAGATTGTATTAGGATATATTCATAATTATCATATTTCAATGCAAGGTGCTGGGCAAAACCGAAAATTTGCAGAGCAACGAATAGCTCTGCTTCTTCACATACTTGCACTATATTTTTATATTACCAAAAAATATTATGTCTTTCATCCTTTTACATAATGAAGGGGGGTATCTACTTAAGTAATAAATGAATTTTTCATCACTAAAAAGCACTGCAAGTATCAATTTACAAAGGAAAAAAAAATAATCATAATTATTACATTTCTAAATAGTTACAAGTTTTACCAGATAAAAAAGAACCAAAAAAAACAAAAAAAAACTGTTAATGTGAAAGTACATATATTTTATGGGTTTCGAAAACTTTTTATTTTTATAAATAGTATATGGACGGCATAATTATGTTAAGAAGACATAAGTTGCTTGCAAAGGACAATATATATTTATTGATGTGTGAATTTATCCGAGGGAAATCGTATAAAAATAAAATAGTTGGAATTTTTATGTTTAATTTCTAATATAACTTTCTTCAGATAACTTATAAAATTGCATCTTTGATATACTTTAAAACATTTAAAAAAAAAAAAAAACAAATCCACAGAATTAATTGTTTTTTTATTATTTGGGAATACTATTTCATTCTCAAACTAGTACCAAAAAAAAAAAAAAGTTGGAATTTTTATTTTTAATTTTTAATATAACTTTCTTCAAAAAAATTATAAAATTGCATTTTTGAAATAATTTAAAAAATTTAAAAAAAAAAAAAAAACAAATCCACAGAATTAATTGTACAGTGACGATATGGGAATACTATTTCATTCTCAAACTAGTACCAAAAAAAAAAAAATGGAATTGGGGCATGATAGTTAAAATGCTAGTTCACCAAAATCTTTTTTTTTTTTTTTTTTTTTTTTCTTGATTTTCATTTAGATTAAAAAAAAAAAAAAAAAAATAGGAAAAAAAAAATAAAAAAAAAAATAAAAAAAAATTTTTTTTTTTTTTTTCTTTCTGCTCGATTCTCATCTAGATTAAAAAAAAAAATTGGTGGAGCAGTGGGTTTATTATCCTGATATTAAAAAAACGAAAGAAGTTTGAAATTTAATAAATAACGGCTAGATATCTTTTTTTTTGTTACTATGTAATTCAGGAAACTTTGTCTGTAAGATTAGGGTTAGGGTTAGGGTTACGCTTTCGATTTAATAATGATTGTCTGAAACGTGCACCCATTAAATTCTTTAAAAAAATATATCTATCAATTTTTTAAAAGTTTTCCTTTTATCGATGGGTCCCCAAACTTTTCAGCCCGAGGGCCGCATTAACTATCAGACAGCAGTTCTGGGGCCGACTACACTCTCGAGGTCCAAATAAAAAAATAATCAAAACATGGATGTTGTTTTTAATCATTTATGCATTATTATTTCATTCACGTATTATTTAATGACACATTGATACACGACACATGAACACCTGTATTAGTGGGAATGGTGAAATTGATTCCTGGATGCCAAAATAACAGGGATTAGCAGACATTTCTGGATTTAGATTTGATGTCCTTAACATCAATAGGGACCTGAGATTATCATCGGACAAATTAATTCTCAAATTGTTCTTCACTTATTTCGTTCTTGAAAATGTTTGTTCACACAGGCATGTTGTTCCAAAGTTTGAAAGGTACATTGATGGATATGTTTTGACATTAGGTAAGTGTTCCTTGGGCGAAAACTAGTTAAAAGCCCACCGGTCCTTCTTTTAACTTGTCCCTAAGGAGGTCATTTGCTTGCAGCTCAATGACCTCGAGGTGCAGTTCATCTGGGCGACTGGCCACATCTGCTTCAATTGGGTTTTGAAAAAGTCTCACTTATTCTGCCTTAAATTCCAAGTCAGAAAACTGCTGCTTACGCTGCAGCTGCGGGGGGGGGGGGGGGGTGAAAGGGGGTTTCTTTNTGTAGTTTTAGGTTCAAAAATTGTTAATGACTGTTATGTCTGCAGCAAAGACCAATTTCCATACCCACTCTCCATCAGACAGTAATGGCTGTGGCTTGCCTTTACTTTCCAGGAAGTTACCTATTTCCTTTTTTAACTTAAATATTCTGCTCAGAACTTTCTCACAACTTAGCCATCTTATTGCTGTGTAATATGTTAATCTTGCGATTCTGTGTCTGTATCTTTTGAAAAGTCTCTAAACAGTCTATGGTTGAGCCCATGTGTCTTTATTAAATTAACCATCTTTACCACAGGATTCAGTACGCTGCTAATGTCCACATATTTAGCATACAAAGCTTTCTGCTGAATAATACAGTGCAGGAACATTAGTTGCAGATTTTTTTTTCTCATGACACATCTGCTTCACCTGTCCATCCAAGCCTTTCTTTTTTCCACTAATGTTCTTTCCTCCATCAACAGTCAGGCAACTGAGGTTAGTCCAGTCCAAGTTATAATCAGCAAATGTTTTTTTCAACTCATTGAATATATCCTCTCCGATAACAGTATCGTACATGCTATGTAGGGAAGACAGCTCTTGTATTATGTTCATGTCTTCATCCACACCTCTAACGAACACAAGCAGTTGAGAGGTGGACCAGCTGTCCAGCGATTCATCCATTGCAATTAAAAATTGGCGAAACTTGCTTGCATTTTTCGCTATTTGAGTCACAATGTTTTCACCGATGTCTGCAACACGGCGGGCAAAGTTCCGCCACTAGATGGCGTTATATCATCTCCTTGACTGCGAACGGAAGTAGAAAAACTAAGCAACGATAGGTTTTGCCAAGTAAAATGATCGGTTCGAAAGCATAACGCACTTCTGCGCGCCTCTTTTTTAATTCGGTAAAAATATAACGTCCACGTAAGCGGCATCTGATCTGGGCAGGAAACACGTAAATTTCCGTAATTTTTTCCGTAGAGAGGACCGCATGAGAGGGCCTCTAGGGATGCATGCGGCCCGCGTGCCGTAGTTTGGAGACCCCCTGATCTCGCTCAACATGTATGGAACCAGGGACGTCATTTGGATAGGGTACGGTTTGAGGTTTTAATTAAATTGCTATATACTAAACAACTTAACAAGCCGACCAAATTTTGGTCCTCCCCCCCCCCCACACCCACTACCTGAAAAACCTGAAATGACGGCCCTGCATAGAGCCCAGTACAAAATAAAATTGTGCTGTTAACCATATTTTGTAAGCATATTGGCAATCATACAATGTTTCATGAACTCTTATCCCTACTTTGAAATTCATGATTTTATAATAAAATGTAATTCGCCAACATAATGCACATTTTGGATCCTTGAATAACTATTATTAAAAGTGTAGACATTTAAATGTATGTTAATACAATTTTTATTAAAGTCTTAAAACTTCTGAAAATGCAAAGAATGAATCAATAAAGAAAAAATGTATGTGAACAATGGAAATTAACTGGAGCGGCTAGTACGATATTTGTAAATGAATACTGTAAGCTCCTAGATTAGCCATAAATGTACAAATCAGCAAATATATTCAAGCGTAGCGATATTATATACATTCCACTAATCGTAACAGGTTAAAGCAGCTGTTCTCAAATTGTGGGTCGTGACCCCTTTGGGGGGTCGAAAGGCCCTTCCCCAGGGGTCGCCTAAGACCAGCGGAAAGCACATGTAATTTACGGTTATACTGTGGCAACCGATATAATTTTGTGGTTGGGGGTCGCCACAACGTGAGGACCTTTATTAATGGGTCGTGACATTAGGAAGGTTGAGAACCACTGTGCTAAAGGTACCAGTTACTATATTTTATAAAAAAATTTAGGCAATTTTAATAAATCTATTTTCGTTATATTGTTGTATACATTTTGATCCGGGGGACACTTGATTGGTTTCAGGGGGGGGAGGGGGGAGGGGGGGAGTCGGGGGGGGGGAGTGACCCGCAACCCGCACCGCCGGAAATATGCCGGGAAGCAACACTCAATTTATAGACATTTATATCGAGGTCAAGATAGTGTGACAGTGTTATCAAAGTCTTTAAACTTTTGAAGCTGCAAAATATAAATAAATTAAAATACGATATATGCGAACAACAACACACAGTAAGAGCTCACACAGTGAGAGCTCACACAGTAAGAGCTCACACAGTAAGAGCTCACACAGTAAGAGCTCACACAGTAAGAGCTCACACAGTAAGAGCTCACACAGTAAGAGCTTGGCTAATGATCAGGAGCGGCCAATTATTAAAACAATAGGACTCTTATAATAGAATTCTGTAAGCCTGTAACAAGATTAACGTGAACGACACGGATCATCAATGTATATCGAGCAAAGCGATATTTTATTGGTGGCATTAATTCTCATTGATGAAAGACAGACATTTCTAATACTTTATAAAAAACAAAAAATGAAAGTAACCTTGCATTTGACACCAACGCTAGCGACGCCACTAGATCTGAAGACTAAAAATACGGATAGAATTATAGATGTTGCGGCAGAAGTTAATGATAAAACTATCCCTGATTGCAATAGCCGCAGTGGTGATATAATACATTATAATAGCATTTGTATTTTGGACCACTGTAATTTTAGCGCTACAGATCTAGAAATTTCATGGCATTGACAATCCTTCGAAAGGTTTAAAAAAACACATTTTAATACTTTTAAAAGTATTTTTTCCCCGTAGCACAGTGACCTTTCACCCAAAGCACGTGTACTGATATGATGAGTATTTTTGACTGCACCATTATGAGTGAAACCACACAGTTGAAATGTTTGGACAGTGTGGATGGACACAAGTACTGCAGAAAGTGTTCTATTTTTGTGCCTGGTTGACCACCATATAACAAATTCATCAACTTTAGATAACCTAAATGCATGATAACCTAAATGCATGTACAGTGGAACCTCTCATAACGAGGATAATGCGTTCCAGAATCTTACTCGTTAAGCAAAACACTCGTTAAACGAAACAATTCTTCCCATATAAATCAATGTAAAATACGATAATGCGTTCCATGCTGAAAAAATACTTTTAACTAGAAAACTGTCTAAAGACATTTGTTTTTGCAGACGCTTCAAAATTTGACGAAAATGTGTCACAGCATTATCATTGAATAAATTTGTAGCACGAATAGCCACCTCCTTATTAGGGTGATGCTTCTCAATGTACAATGCAACAGTTTCCCATGCTTTCAGCATTTCTCTTATTGCGCTAGAAGATTGTAGCTCTGCTACTTCCTCCTCCATTTATGAGCTCTCCTCCATAATTTCTTTGCTGTGAAACACGATGCAACTCCATAAGGTCTTCGGTGGTCAACTCTTGACTGTGCTCTTTCACAAGCTCTTCAATATCGTTGTTGTCCACCTCGAGTCCCATGATATTGACCAATGACACAATCTCGTTAACTGTAGACTCCACGGCGGTACTGTTTCAAAATCACATTCAACAACACTCTCTGGCCAAAGTTTTTTCCAAGCAGAAGTGAGGGTCCTCCTGGTAACTCCTTCCCAAGTCCCGGCTCACAAATGAATTATGCGGGAAAAGGGGGACTTCCCCTTTCTGCGTAACTCTTTACATCGCTTTCTATGGATGATTTCTCTAGTAGTTTATTATAAAAATACAGTGGAACCTCTCATAACGAGCACCTCTTACAACGAGTAATTCGCATAACGAGCAAAAAAAAAATGTGAAGACGTTGCCCCCTTAATGAGCGACTTACAAAAGTTACTGGAGTTACTAGACTGCATAAAGTCAAATCACGTGAATTCCTTAAAAAATAGTTAAGCACACCCCCCCCCCAACCCGGGTGAATAAGCCGAGGCTCGCCATATAGGAAAGGGGGAAGCGACACACACACACACACATACACACACACAGACACACACAATTTAATTTTTTAAAGTATTGATTTGCGCAATCTGTGAACGAGAAAATATCTATTGTGTTCTTCTAGCTCGAAGGCCCACACGCAGTCTAGTCACTGAAGGTTCATCATAGACAACTCCCAAAACTATCATCTCTGTTGACGTGGCAATCGCACATACGATTTCTTATCACTTGAGGTAAGATTTCTTATCACTTGAGGTAAGATTTGTTAACACTTGCTCCCGCTATTCATCAAGTAAGTTTTTTTTTGTTTTTTTAACCAAGTACCTGGTATGTCAAGTTCAAACTAAGACGGTCAAATTTTTTCAACTTCAACCGATAATGTCCACAGTCCTTAATTGTAGTGTTTGACAGTTCTAACAGTCTAAATTATATTGCATGACAGTTCTAACAGTCTAAAGTGTATTGCGTGACAGTTCTGGCAGCCTTAATTGTATGGTGTGACAGTTCTAACAGACTCTAAACACAACTGCGCTCTGGTCATCCGAAATCTATTTAAACAAAAAAGTTTTTAATTATTTCTCAGTCGAATAAAAAAAACAACAACATAATAATCATTGTCCATAGTAGGATTTACCTAATGTAAACTGTGGGTTAAATTAACACAATTGTGTCAAATCAGATTGAAATCATTTAGAAATAAGTATCAAATTACAATGTGCCTGTGTATCTGTAGTTTACACTTGATATATTCGACTTGACATACGATTTATCTGTTTGATTGTTTCGTTACCAAATTAAAAAACCAAAAAAAAAAAAAACAACAAAAAAAAATCACTCCACACCATTGTGAGGAAGTAAATTGATCAGGGCGAGGGTTTTAAGCCGTCGACATCTCACATTCACGAGTCAAGTAAAAAGTGTTCAAATGCTAATTGTTCAGTGTCTAGATCAGGGGGTCTCATACCAAATTAAAAAACCAAAAAAAAAAAAAACAACAAAAAAAAATCACTCCACACCATTGTGAGGAAGTAAATTGATCAGGGCGAGGGTTTTAAGCCGTCGACATTTCACATTCACGAGTCAAGTAAAAAGTGTTCAAATGCTAATTGTTCAGTGTCTAGATCAGGGGGTCTCCAAACTGCGGCCCGCAAGGCCCTCTTATGCGGCCCGCAAGGCCCTCTTATGCGGCCCGCAAGGCCCTCTTATGCGGCCCGCAAGGCCCTCTTATGCGACCCGCAAGGCCCTCTTATGCGGCCCGCAAGGCCCTCTTATGCGGCCCGCAAGGCCCTCTTATGCGGCCCGCAAGGCCCTCTTATACGGCCCGCGGAAACCTTTTTTGTCTACGGAACAAAAAAATAAGGACATTTTCGCGTATCCTGCTAAGATCAGACGGCGCTTACGTGGACGCAAAGTTTTTACCGAATTAAATTAGAGGCGCTTTATGTTTTCTAACCGAGTGTTACGCACTGGCTTCTAATATGAGAAATTAATCTCCTATTTTAATTTTAATTGGCTCGTTGTAAAAAGTGCCTAACAAAGGACGATACCATAGAGTCAACAATATTAGAGATACGACACCCAAAACAGTTCCTAGCTACAATTAATAAGATTTAATAAGTATTAATGTAATTACAAAAGAAAAGAAATATCATTAGAAATCATAAACTTACCGTATGGTAGATCTTGTACCGGTACACAATTACCGCAGTTAGAAAAATGTGCCAATAAATAATGATATATGCGAAATAAAAACATATGAGCACAAAAATAAACAAATAATAATACACGCCTTGTAAAGTTAATAAAACCTATCGTAATCTCATTCTGAATCCCTCCCGATCTGTCAATCCCTTATATAGGTGGGTCTACCGAAGCGTAAGCCCTGCCTTCGTGAAGCTACTCAGCATTTGTTTACATTTCTAGAACAATCGCAAACATTCTACAAAATACTAGGAGGCACTCTTACAAGGTCTAATTGGAAAGGCGGTAGTCAACAAGATACATCAAACGAATAGGCCACGCCCACAACACACGCTAACGTCTGCTAGGGATCTTATTTGAGTCAAGCAAAAATCAAGCACGGAGAAATCGTGTAAAACGTTACACATAACACCGATCATTACTTGGCAAAACCTTAATCGCTGCTTAGTTTTTCTACTTCCGTTCGCAGTCAATGAGATGATATAACGCCATCTAGTGGCGGAGCTTTGCCCGCCGTCTTGCAGGCATGGGTGAAAACATTGTGACTCAAATAGCGAAAAATGCAATTATGTTTGAATCACTTCCTTTCTACATCTCTTTACTTTGTTTTTGTCAGGTTTAAGCGCCCTCTCCTATATATTTTTTCTATTTTAGGTAGGATATATATATTGACATTATGTAAATTTAATTTATACTTATTTAAATGTGTTGTGTTTGTTTGTACTGATGAAGGCATGTGCCGAAACGTTTAATTCTGTATAATGTACAATTATTATTAAAGCTAACTCATATTGTTCTATTGACACAATTTGTTCGTGTCTTATTAATATACGAAAAATGCAAGCAAGTTTCGCCAATTTTTAATTGCAATGGATGAATCGCTGGACAGCTGGTCCACCTCTCAACTGCTTGTGTTCGCTAGAGGTGTGGACAAAGACATGAATATAACACAAGAGCTGGCTTCCGTACACGGCATGTACGACACTGTTACCGGAGAGGATATATTCAATGAGTTGAAAAAAACATTTGCTGAGTATAACTTGGACTGGACTAACCTCAGTTGCCTGACTGTTGATGGAGGAAATAACATGAATGGTATAAAGAAAGGCTTGGTTGGACAGGTGAAGCAGATGTGTCATGAGAAAAAAAAATCTGCAGCTAATGTTCCTGCACTGTATTATTCAGCAGAAAGCTTTGTATGTTAAATATGTGGACATTAGCAGCGCACTGAATCCTGTGGTAAAGATGGTTAATTTAATAAGGTCACATGGGCTCAACCATAGACTGTTTAGAGACTTTTCAAAAGATACAGACACAGAATCGCAAGATTAACATATTACACAGCAATAAGATGGCTAAGTTGTGAGAAAGTTCTGAGCAGAATATTTAAGTTAAAAAAGGAAATAGGTAACTTCCTGGAAAGTAAAGGCAAGCCACAGCCATTAGTGTCTGATGGAGAGTGGGTATGGAAATTGGTCTTTGCTGTAGACATAACAGTCATTAACATTTTTTGAACCTAAAACTACAAGGCGAGGAAAATCTAGTTTCTGATCTTTACACCCACCTAAAGGCCTTCAGATCAAATTTATCTTTTTTTTTTTGGAACTAGTTCCCCCTCTCCCCCCCCCCCCCCCAGTTGCAGTGTAAGCAGCGGTTTTTTGACTTGGATTTAAAGGCAGAAGAAGTAAGACTTTTTCAAAACCCATTTGAAGCAGATGTGGCCAGTCGCCCAGATGAACTGCACCTGGAGGTCATTGAGCTGCAAGCAAATGACCTCCTTAGGGACAAGTTAAAAGAAGGACCGGTGGGCTTTTAACTAGTTTTCGCCCTAGGAACACTTACCTAATTTCAAAACATATCCATCAATGTACCTTTCAAACTTTTGAACAACATGCCTGTGTGGACAAACATTTTCAAGAACGAAATAAGTGAAGAACAATTTGAGAACTAATTTGTCCGATGATAATCTCAGGTCCCTGTTGATGTTATGGACATCAAATCTAAATCCAGAAATGTCTGCTAATCCCTGTTACTTTGACATCATGAATTCTATTTCACCATTCCCACTAATACAGGTGTTCATGTGTCGTGTATCAATGTGTCATTAAATAATAACTGAATGAAATAATAATATGTAAATAATTAAAAACAAGACCCATGTTTTGAATCTTTATTTTTTTTGGACCTCAAGTGTGCAGTAGACCCCCGAGCTGCTGTTTGGTAGTTAGTGCGGCCTTCGGGCTGAAAAGTTTGGAGACCCCTGGTCTAGATCGACGAGCCGACTGGCTTCATGTTCGACTTGTATCGCGAGTAATATCTTCACGGGCCGATTTCATTTCTAATCAGTTCTTCCCAGACCACTTTTAATACAAGTCAATTCTTCACCGGCCAATGGTATCGCGAGTCATTTGTTCACAGATCACTTGTATCGCGAGTCAATTATTAACATGTCACTTGTATCGCGAGTCAATTATTAACAGGTTACTTGTATTGCGAGTCAATTATTAACAGGTTACTTGTATCGTGAGTCAATTATTAACATATCACTTTTATCGCGAGTCAATTCTGCACGGGCCATTTTATTCATGAGTCTATTCTTCACGGGCCATTTTATTCACGAGTATATTCTTCACTGGCCAATTTTATCGCGTCAATTCTTCATTTTCCTATTTGATCGGGATTCAATTCTTCACGGGCCAATTGTATCGTTAGTCATATCTTCACGGGCCACTTGTATCGCAAGTCAATTCGTCATAGGTCAATTGTATTTTGAGTTGATTCTTTACGGTACTACTGCATCGCCATTCAATTCTTCATGGCCCACTTGTATCGAGAGTCTATTTCTCAAATCCCAATGTATTGCGAGTCAATTCTTCACGCGCTTTTTGTATTGCTAGTAAATTCTTCACGGGTCAATTGTATGGCGAGTCAATTCTTCACGGGGCCACTTGTATCGAATTTCAATTTTTTACCAGCCAATTGTATCGGGAGTCAATGCTTCAAGGGCTTCTTAAGTCATTCTTCACGGGCCAATTGCATCGCCAGGCCTTTTGTACCGAGAGTCAATTTTTCACCTATCAATTCTATCGCGAGTCAATTCTTCTAGGGCGAATGGTATCATGATATAATTATTCCCACGCCACTTGTATTGCAAGTCAATTTTAACGGGCCTATACAATTTAGAGTCAATTCTTCATGTGCCTATAGAATAGCTTGTAAATTCTTCAGGGTCTAATGGTATCGTGAGTCAATTTTTCACGGGACAATTGAATAGCGAGTCAATTGTATTACGAGCCACTTTTTCACGGGCCTATTAGTTTGCAAGACAATTCTTTACGGGCCAATTGTGCCACGAGCAAATTCTTCACAGGCCTATGGTATTGCGAGTTAATTTTTCACGGGGCATTGTACCGCAAGTCAATTCTTTACGGGCAACTTGTATTGCAAGTCAATTCTTCATGCGCTTGTTGTATTGCTAGTAAATTCTTTACGGACCAATAGTATTGCGAGTCAATATTTCACGGGTCAAATTTATTTCGCGTCAAATCTTTCCGGGCCAATTGTAGAGCGAGTCATATCTTCATCGGTTTCTGTATCGCAAGTCAACTCTTCACAGGCCAATTTGTATTGCGAGTCACTTTTTCACGGGCCAATCATTTTGCGAGTCGGCTTCATGGGCAAATTTTAACAGGAGTCAATTCTTTATGGTCAAATAGTATCGCGAGTCGATTTTTCAAGGGACAAATGTATCGCGAGTCAATTCTTCCCTTGCCAATTTTATTGGGAGTCAATGCTTCATTTGGAAAATTGCATCGTGATTCAAAATTTTACGGTCACTGGTATCGTGAATTAATTATTCATGGCCCACTTGCATCGAGAGTCAATTTTTCAATGGCCAAATGTATCGAGAGTCCATGTTTCACATTCCAATTCTATCGCGCGTCAATTCTTCATTGGCAAATTGTATCGCAAGTCAATTACTCACTAGCCTATTGTATCGCTAGTAAATACTTCACAGGCCACTTGTATCGCGAGTCAATTCTTTACGGGCAAATTTAATCGCGAGTCAATTCTTTACGGGCCAATTGTATCGCCAGTCATATCTTGTCTGGTGAGTCAATTTTTCATAGGCCCCTCGTTTCAAGAGTCAATACTTTACGGGGGGGGGGAGGGGGTATAGGTATCGGGAGTCGATTCTCAATGGTCAAATTCTATCGCTAGTCAAATCTTCACGGGCCAAATGCATCACGAGTCAATTATTCACAGGTCACTTGTATCGCGAGTCAATTCTTTCCGAGCCAATGGTATTGGGAGTCAATTCGTCACGGGCCTATTGTATCGCTAATAATTTCTTCATGGGCCAATTTTATCGTGAGTCATCTTTTTACGGGCCACTTGTATCGCGAGTCAATGCTCCATGGGCCCATTGTATCGCGAATCATTTTTTCACTGGCCACTTGTATCGCGAGTCAATTCTCCACGGGCCACTTGTCTCGCTAGTCAATTCTGCACAGGCCTATGGTACCGGGAGTCAATTCTCCACTCTCTCTCTCTGTGTCAATTAATACTTTGATCTATCTAGGATTGTACATGTTCACGTGCTATGCTGTAAGTTGATATGATTTTTATTTCTGTATCTTTGAACCGGTATTTTATTTAAATTAAATATCCTAATTAAATCAAATAATTATTAGACTCACTAGCTTTCGATACCGCTTTCTTTGTATTCTTGTTTTCAAGTGTTTGTTAAGCATGGTTCATTTTACCAGCCAAATCTTAAGACATATTACGGTATCTAACATGTACACTGTCGTGGTCGTCAGTCTTAGGTACTTTGTAAGATTTTCCAAGAGCTCTAACTTTATGGCGAGGTCATAGTTGTCGCAGACCTTAATCAAAGCGATCAAATATTTGATGCATTTTTCTGTTCATAGCTGGGAATTGGGTGCAGTCATCAGTTCAAAGCTGGGAATTGGGTGCAGTCATCAGTTCATAGCTGGGAATTGACTGCAGTCATCAGTTCATTGCTGGAAATTGGGTGCAGTCATCAGTTCATAGCTGGGAATAAGCGGCAGTTCATAGGTGGGAAATGGCTGCAGTCATCAGTTCATAGCTGGGAATTGGCTGCAGTCATCAGTTCATAGCTGGGAATTGGCTGCAGTCATCAATGAATAAGTCTCTTTAACTAGTATTTAAAAAAAAAAAACAATCTTGAAGCATTTTTCGGTCCGACCCACTACTCCCATGGTGTCAATAATGAGTTTCAGTGTGATGACAGGCTTCTGGTTGTACAACAGCCGGGGGAGCACCTTAGTCAAGTCTGACGAGATTGGGGAATAAATGATTTTATGTCTTGCTGCGTCGAAAGTCGCATTTACCACATTGAACCCCCCCCTCCCCCCATGCCACACCACTTTATTACCATTGACCACATTTAGGCTATCGATGCTTTGTCTGGATAGACTTATCAGTACACTATTACCGTAATGTAATGTTCCTTGCTTTCTTTTGAATCCGTCCCGTGTGAGATGTGGCGGTGAGATCACATGCCGGAAGCTAACCACAATCCTTTTGCGCAAGAGCTTAAGCTCCAGACTATGGCTTGCTACGATTTACGGCGTTTCAATCTTTACTATTTGTGATGAGTAGCTTTAACGCATACAAATGCAAATAATTTGGAACACAGCCTTGAATTAAATATGTGGTCATGATATGTAAGCATAATACAACTAACACACACACACACGCATTTATAAATAAGTTATAATGGATCACATTATTCATTTTCTGAATTATAATGTGTATCTATGATATCAATAGCAAACACATTCATTTAATCCCGAACGAGGATCAAAATACCACCCGGAATAAGCTACTAGTTTCTACTTACTGTTTTTCAGTACCTTAAAAAATATATATGGACTTAACAATAACATAATTTCATATACGCTGAAAATTTATGAGTTTATATGAAACGTATGTTGTGACATTTTGCTATGACGTTTTAGCTGCGACTTTTTTTCCTGCGACTAATTTCAGTGACTTCTTTTCGTGTGCCCTTCCCCCTCCCTCCCTCCCCCCCCCTTACTTTCGGCTTCCGTGGCTTGCTACCATTGTCTTGTTTAAATGGGATGACACCTTGCACGGCTTGCTACCATTGTCTTGTTTAAATGGGATGACACCTTGCACGGCCTGCTACCATTGTCTTGTTTAAATGGGATGACACCTTGCACGGCCTGCTACCATTGTCTTGTTTAAATGGGATGACACCTTGCACGGCCTGCTACCATTGTCTTGTTTAAATGGGATGACACCTTGCACGGCCTGCTACCATTGTCTTGTTTAAATGGGATGACACCTTGCACGGCCTGCTACCATTGTCTTGTTTAAATGGGATGACACCTTGCACGGCTTGCTACCATTGTCTTGTTTAAATGGGATGACACCTTGCACGGCTTGCTACCATTGTCTTGTTTAAATGGGATGACACCTTGCACGACTGGCACTGGTGACTTACCATTTAGATCTTAGTCATTAGGAAATACGAACTTGAGGAGGACTCGTTAACGAACCGTTTTTTTTTAGTTTTATAGTTCAAACTTCAAATAATTTTATTTATTTTATTTTTGATATTGACATTATTTGACCCCTTCCTGAATCTCTCCAAACTTTTTAATTGTTAAGGCTTAACACCCACCTCACGTGAATTGTCTTCCAATTTTTTCTGTGTCGAAGTTGAAGGAGGTGAAACGTGAAGATCCGTCGGTTGAACTTCGGACATCTGAAAGGGTTCTTCCGGACTTCACATCTGGCAGTCGACCAATCGGAGTGACTCAGGAGCTGGACATCATGTTGGTCAAACTTAACATTGTGTTGCTCGTAGCCCTCTCAGCGTCCTCCGGCTTAGCATGTTTCTTCACGCGTCCTCCTCCAAGTGATGAAAAATACAAGTGTGCAGATGGAACTTACACACTGGATCGGTTTGTTTGTAACGGAATTCGTGACTGCCCGGACTTCTCGGATGAATGCAGTTGTGGTAAGCAAACAATTACATTCTATCTTTTAGTATAATATCGTAAGAGCAGCCATCCAAGATGTTGTACCGTATATTAGTATAAGGAACCTGAGATGAACTGTTTGCCCGTCCATTACAGTTCAATCTGTTGAGTTGTGCGAGCAGGTATTGAAGTTTATCCAAGGTACTTTATTAGAAGGCGCACAGGTTTATCCATGGATACTTCACCCGAAGGTGTAGAAGGTTATCCATGGTACTTTACGAGAAGACGTAGAAGTTTATCCATGGTACTTAAACAGAAGGCGTAGATAAGTTCCCATTATTATGTATTAGATTATTTATAAGGTGTCATAATCCTGTATTAGATAGTGTAGCAAGTCATCTGTGTTCAGGAACAGTTCAAGCTCTTTTAGTATAGCAAACAAATCGTTGACGGGTGTGCAAGATATTATTAATGTGTACCGGTTGTATGTGGCCCATACTAATTTAATGTGTACCGGTTGTATGTGGCCCATACTAATTTAATGTGTACCGGTTGTATGTGGCCCATACTAATTTAATGTGTACCGGTTGTATGTGGCCCATACTAATTTAATGTGTACCGGTTGTATGTGGCCCATACTAATTTAATGTGTACCGGTTGTATGTGGCCCATACTAATTTAATGTGTACCGGTTGTATGTGGCCCATACTAATTTAATGTGTACCGGTTTTATGTGGCCCATACTAATTTAATGTGTACCGGTTGTATGTGGCCCATACTAATTTAATGTGTACCGGTTGTATGTGGCCCATACTAATTTAATGTGTACCGGTTGTATGTGGCCCATACTAATTTAATGTTTACCGGTTGTATGTGGCCCATACTAATTTAATGTGTACCGGTTGTATGTGGCGCATACTAATTTAATGTGTACCGGTTGATGAAATGTTCCGTTCTCTGTTTGAGAACCCGTCCTGTGTATTTCAGACAACGTGGTCTAGGCTTATCTCGGGCAATGATCAAAATCATGCTGGAGAACACAATGGTATTAACACTTCGTGAAATTCATTTATTCTTAATATTAATATTCGTCAGGTACGAAATACGTCCAGCATTTTCTTCATTCGAAGACACAAAGAGAATTTCCCTGGCCAACTCCAGTACACATTCTCTGTCCCTTGTTAACCCCAAGATCCACTCATTGCTAAAAAAAAAAAAAAAAAAAAAAAAAATAAAACCCCACCACAAACCCCCCCCCCCCCCCACCCCCCCCCCCCCCCCCCCCCCCCCCAAAAAAAAACCGTCACAAATTCAAACTACACAGCAACAGCTACACAATTACTCTCAACACCAAATACGCTCAGAAACAAATAATTAACTACTCGCAGAACTCACATTGACTCTCATACTTTTGACAGTAGTCATTAAAGCCCGCATGAGTTTGTGGATTATTATATTCCTTATCCACAGAATACGATTATAATATCCACTATCCTCACATATCAACAAAGTACCAACCGTTTAAAAACATATCACCAGTATATCCACTTCTTCACAAATATTTCCACTATACCCAGGTGTCCGCTTCTTAACACACATCACTAATATATTATCCCTGGCTCCAATCAAGTCCCCTATCCTTCACTTATCGATTTTTTTCGTTCAGATCATGTGGGGTGTGCACGAGGAGCTTTCAAGTGTATATCAGATGGATTTTGCTTAGATCCGGGGGCTAGATGTGACGGAATACGTCAGTGTACTGATTTCTCGGATGAATGCGGCTGTCGTAAGCAAACTATTGCATTCTATCTTTTAGCATAGTAACGTAAGAACAGCGATCCAAGATGTTGTACCATATATTAATATAAGGTAATAAAGGGAGAGACTGCAATCAGGTTAGCTAAATATAAAATGAGTAAAACAGAGTAGGGTTAAAACTGAAAAAAGTAACACAACAAAACAACGAACGTGTCGGCAGAAGGCCTTCGTCAGCGAACTTAACAACAGAAAAAACTGTATAAAAATAAAAATAGAAAATATATCTCACTTAGCTTAGAAATAGCAACCATGGGCAGCAAAATATGCGCACATTGACGCCACAAGGTATGAATTTCATGTCTCTATTCACAGCTTGAACCTAGCTCCGCCCCTCCACGTCCACACCTAGCGAAGACTTAATTCTCCTCTGTTCTTTCGCAATTCCAAATTTAATCTCTCACTCAATTTCTATCTGTCACATTTCTTTTGGTGTCCATGGTACTTACCAGAAGGCGTAGATAATTTTCAGTTATTCTGTATTATATTATGTTATGTAGGACGTATTACGTCACACATTACCCGTGCCGTGAACTCTGGTTGACCCCATATTAGACTGTGTTCGTATTGGGTGTGGCCTATTTCCTTTCATCTTAGCCGTTGTTTTCCACAACTATCAACTAAAAATAACTAATATATTCTAATAGAATTTAGGGGAAAGTTTTATAGTGTGCGAGATAGATAAACAATGTAGAAGACATTTCTAGAAGCGTTGGTTCTACCGATGCATAGATATAAAAGGGGATTCAGAGATTCCTCGAGAGAGATTCCAAATAGATATTTTTATTCTTTGAGTACTCATATTTGTTTGTTCGCATTCATCATTATTAATTGGCACTTTTTAATAACTCTGTACTGGTACAAGATCTACCATACTCTGTAAGTTGATGATTTTTAATTATATTTCTTTTTTTTGTTGTAATTGTATTAATATTTAAATAAATCGTATTAATTGTAATTGGTACTGTCGTATTTTTGCTATTGTATTTCTCTATGGTATTGTCCTTTGTTAGGCACTGTTTGAACGAGCCATGAAATTAAAATAAGAGATTAATTTCTCAATATAGAAGGCAGTGCGTAACAATTATTTGTAATGTGTCATGATCCTGCATTAGTGTTGCATGTTGCAAGTCATCTATTTTCAGGAACCTTGAACAGGCCAGTACTATTAAGAGATAGGTAAAATTGGCTTGAATTTTGATGATGAACCGATATATTCATAAATGAAATCTCCCATTACTCAAGTAACTGTCATACAAACAATGAAATTTCAGTATTTAAATAATTACATCATTTATTAAAATCTATATATTTGAAAGTTTTTTTTTTCCATAAATTATTTGTTCCTTTAGATAATGAACTAATTCCAAATTTCTTTTTCTGTCCTAATTCCCGTATGGGTGAGAAAAGAAATTTGGAGTTATTTTATTATCAAATCAACAAGTTGATAAAAACATATTCTTTCTTTTGTAGCCCCTAAATGGAGCCCAGGTAAGCCTAATATCATTATGAGCCAGCTTTCCCGTAGTTCAAGGCAATGTACACCCAAAGAAAAAAGAAATTAATGGTATTTATTTCAGTTTTAGTACAAATATTTAGCTCTGCAAAGACATTCTTCTTAATTCCAATCCATGACGAATGGAAGAACTTAATGTTTGTGACTGTGTGGCATTCTTTACGAAAAGGACTAAATGGATTGTCCCAGAACTTCTTTATTATTGCTGTGTTACTAGCTGAAATACTCTGCAAATCAAATCTTTGAAGATGAAAGAAACGCGGGAACATTTGTAGATCTTAAAGAATGTTAATTTCAGTGATATTCGTAGAAGTTCATTTAAACTACCAGACATCGATGTCCTTCTTGGGGAAAAATCACGACTGAAGCATAGTTTTCCCGATAAGCTGTAGTAAATTTAGACAACAACAGTATATGTGTAGTCTATATGAAATCAATGAAAGCAACATTCGATTTTTAATTAAATAAATTTATCGAGATACATTTTTTTACAAATGAAAAACTTTCAGCCAATCGAGCTTCAAATAAGTATTAATATATTTATAACATGAACCTTGGCAAAGGGAAACTAATGAGTGGGTCTCAACTTGTCAATTTCGAGCTTTTTTTTTTTTTCTTTACCACTGCAATAAGTGTCACCCTAACGCGCATGCACATTTCTTCCTGCGTACTGGTCCATTGTTTCAAACTTAGCGCACAAAGTAAACTCTTTCATGTTCGTTCAGATACTAGGAAGTGTCCGCGAGGATTTTACAAGTGTTTATATGGAAATTGTATACCAGAGAGTAAGCTCTGTAACGCTAATCCTGACTGCTGGGAATGGGATCACTCGGATGAATGCAATTGTGGTAAGCAAACAATTACATTCTATCTTTCAGTATAATAACGTAACAACAGCGATCCAAGATGTCGCACCGTATAGTAATACAAGGAAGCTGTGATGAACTTTTAGCTCCGTCTATTACAGTTCAATCTGTTGAGTTGTATGAGCCGGTATAGACGGTAATCCAGGGTACTTTACAAGAAGGTGTAGATCAGTTCCCTTTTTTTTGTTTGTTTTGTTAGATCATTTAAAAGGTGTCAAAATTCTGAAATCGATAGTGTAGCAAGTCATCTGTCATCTGTCATCTGTCATCTGTGCTCAGGAACCGTTCACCTTCTTTTATTGTAGCACACGAATTATTGATGGGTGCGAAAGGTATTTGTTAATGTGTACCGTTTGCATGTGGCCCCTACTGTTTTAATGTGTACCGGTTTTATGTAGCCCATACAGTTTTAATGTGTACTGGTTGAATGTGGCCCATACAGTTTTAATGTGTACTGGTTGAATGTGGCCCATACAGTTTTAATGTGTACCGTTTGCATGTGGCCCCTACTGTTTTAATGTGTACCGGTTTTATGTAGCCCATACAGTTTTAATGTGTACTGGTTGAATGTGGCCCATACAGTTTTAATGTGTACTGGTTGAATGTGGCCCATACAGTTTTAATGTGTACCGTTTGCATGTGGCCCCTACTGTTTTAATGTGTACCGGTTTTATGTAGCCCATACAGTTTTAATGTGTACTGGTTGAATGTGGCCCATACAGTTTTAATGTGTACTGGTTGAATGTGGCCCATACAGTTTTAATGTGTACTGGTTGAATGTGGCCTATACAGTTTTAATGTGTACTGGTTGAATGTGGCCTATACAGTTGTTTTTTTTAAATCAGAGACCAGTGATATTGACGAAATACTCCGTTCTCTGTTTGAGAACATGTCCTGTGTATCTCGGGCCATGATCAAACTCATGTTTGAGAACATGTCCTGTGTATCTCGGGCCATGATCAAACTCATGCTTGAGAACATGTCCTGTGTATCTCAGGCCATGATCAAACTCATGTTTGAGAACATGTCCTGTGTATCTCGGGCCATGATCAAACTCATGTTTGAGAACATGTCCTGTGTATCTCGGGCCATGATCAAACTCATGTTGGAGAACATGTCCTGTGTATCTCATGCCATGATCAAACTCATGTTTGAGAACATGTCCTGTGTATCTCGGGCAATGATCAAACTCATGTTTGAGAACATGTCCTGTGTATCTCGGGCAATGATCAAACTCATGTTTGAGAACATGTCCTGTGTATCTCATGCCATGATCAAACTCATGTTTGAGAAATGTCCTGTGTATCTCATGCCATGATCAAACTCATGTTTGAGAACATGTCCTGTGTATCTCATGCCATGATCAAACTCATGTTTGAGAACATGTCCTGTGTATCTCGGGCCATGATCAAACTCATGCTTGAGAACATGTCCTGTGTATCTCGGGCAATGATCAAACTCATGTTTGAGAACATGTCCTGTGTATCTCGTGCAATGATCAAACTCATGCTTTAGAACTTGTCCTGTGTATCTCGGGCCATGATCAAACTCATGCTTGAAAACAAAATGGTATTATCACTCCGTGAAATTCATTTATCTTAAATGTTAATATTCTTCAAAAACGAATATATCCAGCACTTTATTCCTTCAAAGACACAAAAAGAATTTCCCTGGCCAACTCCAGCACACACTCTGTCCCTGGTTTACTCCAAGGTCCACTCATTGCAAAAAAAACAACAAACAACAACCAAAAAAAACAACCCACTTATACAAACACAACCAGCACGTCATCTCTCATACCCACAAAACACATTACGAATACAAACTACACAGCAACACCTACACAATTACTCTAAACACCAAATACGCTCACAAACAAATCATAAACAACTCGCAAAACTCACAGCAGTGACTCTCATACTTTTGACAGTAGTCATTTAAGCCCGCATGATTTTGTGGATTATTATATTCCTTAAACAAAAAAGTACGATTAATATATTCACTGTCCCCACATATCACCAAAGAACACGCAGTCCAAAACATATCATCAATATACGCACTTCCCCACAAGTGTTTCCACTATATCCATGTATCCGCTTCTTAACACACATCACTAATATATTATCCCTGGCTCCAATCAAGTCCCCCCTTTCTTTCACATATCGATTTTGTTCATTCAGGTCAAGTGGGGTGTCCGCCAGGAACTTTCAAGTGTGTATCATTATTAGGTAAAAAAACAGTTTGCCCATCTTTGTCGGCTAGATGTGACGGAATACAACACTGCCCGGATTTCTCGGATGAATGCGGTTGTCGTAAGCAAACAATTACATTCTATCTTTTAGCATAGTAACGTACGAACAGTGGTCCGAGATGTTGTACTGTATATTAATGTAAGGAAACTGAAGGGAACTGTTTGCCCGTCTATGACAGTTCAAATCTGTTGAGATGTACGAGCAGATGTTGCCGATAATTCATGGTTACTTTACCAGAAGGTGTAGAAGGTTAACGATAGTACTTTACCAGAAGGTGTAGAAGATTACCCATAGTACTTTACCAGAAGGCGTAGAAGATTATCCATAGCACTTAATCAGAAGGCGTAGAAGGTTAACCATGGTACTTTACCAGAAGGCGTAGGAGGTTATTCATGGTACTTTACTAGGAGGTGTAGAAGTAATCCATGGTACTTTACCAGAAGGTGTAGAAGGTTTTTCATGGCACTTTACCAGAAGGTATAGAAGTAATCCATGGTACTTTGCCAGAAGGCGTAGATAATTCCCCTTATTCTGCATTAGATTATTTTTAAGGTGTTAGAATCCTGTATTAGATAGTGTAGCAAGTCATCTATTTTCAGAAACCTTGCATGTCTGCACTATGCACTATTCTGAGATAGGTAAAATTAGCTTGAATTTCGATGATGAAACTATATATTCATGGGAGATATCCAGATATCAGAACAAGGTGTGTTTGCCCTCCT
Organism: Lymnaea stagnalis; assembly: GCA_964033795.1. Lineage (NCBI taxonomy): Eukaryota > Metazoa > Mollusca > Gastropoda > Lymnaeidae > Lymnaea > Lymnaea stagnalis. The sequence goes on from CAXITT010000079.1 coordinate 1,131,417, forward strand.
CAATACCATTAACCCTTACAAAGCATGTGGTCCTGACAACATCAAACCACGAGTGCTCAAAGAATTAGCCAAAGAAATCGCTCCTGCACTGACAATCCTCTTCCAATCGTCACTATGCACAGGAAATGTTCCAGCAGACTGGAGAACAGCGCATGTCACTCCAATTTACAAGAAAGGGGAGCATTCCGACCCTGCCAACTATCGTCCGATATCCCTCACTAGCGTCGTCTGCAAATTGTTGGAGCACATAATCGTAAGCTCTGTCATGAAGCATCTTGAAAGCCAAAATATACTCAATGACTGTCAACATGGCTTCCGAGTCAATAGATCATGTGAGACCCAGCTTCTCGAATTTGTAGAAGACCTGATGACCAATCTGGAGAACCACAAGCAGACT
>CAXITT010000079.1:1141093-1153194 GCA_964033795.1 Lymnaea stagnalis
TTAAAAAAAAAAAAAAAAAAAAAAACAAAAAAAGAAAAAAAAAAACAGAAAAAAAAAAAAAGAAAAAAACAAAGCATGCAGATTTAGATTTCCATTTGATAAAAATAAAATTCCTTTCCTTGCACAGCTGGTGACCCTTGACCCCCCAGCCTGTCTCCTGACATGTTGAGCGTTGGCAGGATGTGCCCTCAACAATGGTACCACACAACCGTTATGTTTGGACAGTGTGGATGGGCACAAGTAAAGCAGAAGTGGTTGTAATGTGTGCCCTGGTTCAGCCCAACTGCACATCCCTCGACCTCAGACACGTCCAAAACTTCTTTAATAAACTAATACATCATCACGTGCTATGTGTTATTTTTATACTGAAAGAAGAAACATTGTAAATGGAAGTAAATAAAAAAAAAATTTAAGAAGATTGTGGATTAGAAACAATATGGTCATACCCTCAGTTGACCACTGAGACATTATGGTCAAACAATGCAATAGAAAACTTCGCTGAACACTGTCACATTAATTAAATTCAAGCAGTGCCAGACAGAGCTTTGTTGATCTCAGTACTCCAAAAAAATTAGAATTGGCCTGAAATTATTGTGTACAAATGCGGTTTCTTAAATGGATAGACAAAATGTTATGCACAATTATTATTGTAAATCAACTGGCACTGCTGGCACTGCCCCCCCCCCCCACGAAAAAAATCAGAAGTGCCCCCCCTCCCCCATCACGGGGAAAAAAATCAGAAGCGCCCCCCCCCCCCCCTCACGGGGGAAAATTTCTTAAATAATGACCGCCCCTAGCAATATTCATGGCCGTAAAGCCCCCCCCCCCCGCCACCACCCATCACAGAAATGTCATGGCAGTATTGTTCCACTTCCCTGGAATGTAATGTCAGTCTTGCCCTCCTCTCCCCCCCCACCCCGGCCACTCCCGTATCCAAAATACAAATTTGATTTCACATAGTCCTTCTTACCTAAGAGAAGACAACCTAAACCCCAAAAAGTAGTAGATTCCTGCCATGGGCTGCAGCACCACTGTCAAACCCTTTGCGTGGAACGTCTTGTCCTCAAATCAAAAGACACCAAGCCACACACTCATCCTCAAGACACCACACGACACACTCATCCAAAAGACACCACGCCACACACTCACCACAAGACACCACGCCACACACTCATCCTCAAGACACCACACGACACACTCATCCAAAAGACACCACGCCACACACTCACCACAAGACACCATGCCACACACTCATCCACAAGACACCACGCCACGCACTCATCCACAAGACACCATGCTACACACTCACCACAAGACACCATGCCACACACTCAACCACAAGACACCACACGACACACTTATCCACAAGACACCACGCCACACACTCATCCACAAGACACCACACCACACACTCATCCGCAAGACACCACGCCACACACTCATCCGCAAGACACCACGCCACACACTCATCCACAAGACAGCACGCCATGCACTCATCCCCAAGACACCCCCCCACACACTCACAACAGACAGTCAGACAGACAGACATTCAGACAGACAGACACCACGCCACACACTCATCCGCAAGACACCACGCCACACACTCATCCACAAGACAGCACGCCATGCACTCATCCACAAGACAACACGCCACACACTCACCACAAGACACCATGCCACACACTCATCCACAAGACACCACACCACACACTCATCCGCAAGACACCACGCCACACACTCATCCACAAGACAGCACGCCATGCACTCTTCCACAAGACACAACACCACACACTCATCCATAAGAAACCGCGCCACGCACTCATCCACCAGACACCACGCCACACACTCATCGACAAGACACCAAACCACACACTTATCCACAAGACAACACGCCACACACTCACCACAAGACACCACGTCACACACTCATCACAAGACACCACACCACACCACACACTCATCCACAAGACACCACACGACACACTCACCTACAAGACACCACACCACACACTCATCCACAAGACACCACCCCACGCACTCATCCACAAGACACCCGCGATGCACTCATCTACAAGATACCACGCCACACACTCATCCTCAAGACACCATGCCACACACTCATCCACAAGACACCACACTAGAGACCGCCCGATTGTCGGCTTCGGTTTCGGCGCCGAAAGTGGCCATTTTATCACTTTCGGCCAAGTTTCGTTTTTGGCGAAACTGAAAAGTTAACTTTCGGCTTAATTTCGGTTTATGCTGAAAGACAAAAGTTAACTTTCGTGATATTTTCCGGTTCGGCCAAAATTGACTTAGACTTTCGGCCATCTTGCCGAAAGTGACTGAGGTTTTCGGTCATCTAATACTCGAGAAGGCGATAAGTAGCAACAAACTAAGCGACATTTAAGAACATACTAAACGATCTTTAAAACAAACTAAGCAATCTTTAAGAACAATCTAAGGGATCTTTAATAACAAACTAAACGATCTTAAAGAACAAACTAAACGATTTTTAGGAACGAACAAAAGGTCTTTAAGAAAAAAATAAATGATCCTAAAGAAAAAGCTATTAATCTTTAAGAACAAACTAATCGATCTTAAGGAACAAAATCAATGAACTTTAAGAAAAAAAAATAAGCGTTCTTCAACAACAATTTAAGCGATCTTTAAGAATAAACTAAACGATTCTGAATAAAAAAACTAAAAGATCTATAACAAACAAAACTAAATGATCTTTAAGATCGAGCTGAATGATCTTTAAGAACAACTAAGCGATTTTTAAGAACAAACTAAACGATCTTTTAATAACACAAATTAAGCGATCTTTTTAAGAAAAAAACTTAGCGATCTTTTTTGAACAAACTAAATGATCTTTAAGAATAATCTAAGCAATCTTAAAAAACAAAAGAAAAGATTTTTAACAACAAACTAAGCGATCTCTATAAACAGACTAACAATCTTTAAGAACAAATAAAGCGATCATTAACAAAAACTGAACGATCTTTAACAACAAGCTAAGTGATCTTTAAGAACAAATTAAGCGATCATTAACAAAAAACTGAACGATCTTTAACAACAAATTAAGCGATCTTAAAGATTAAACTAAGCGATCTTTTAGAACAAACTAGGCGATCTTTATGAATAAACTCACCGATCTTTAAGATCAAACTAAACGATCTTTAACAACAAACCAGGTGATCTTTATGAACAAACTAACTGATTTTTAAGATCAAAAGAAGCGATCATTAACAAAAAACTGAACGATCTTTAACAACAAACTAAGCGATCTTTAAGAACAAACTAAATGATCTTTAACAACAAACTAAGTGATCTTTAAGAACAAATTAAGTGATTTTTAAGATTAAATTAAACGATCTTTTAGAACAAACTAATCGATCTTTATGGATAAACTCATCTATCTTTAAGAACAAACTAACCGATCATTAAAAATAAACTAAACGATCTTTAAGAACAAACTAAACGATTCTTAAGAACAAATAGCTCGCAGGCCGCGAGTTTGAGATCCCTATATTAGATGCTTATTTATTAATATTCACGATTATCTCATTTTTTTATGGAAAGAATGTAAATATTTATACTTTCCCCCATCATTTTCGATGTACGCAGAATGTATGCGGGAACGAATTTCAAAATATCGAATTATTTCATTTTCGGTTTCGGCTTCGGTTTCGGTCGACAGTCATTTTTAACTTTCGACCTTTTTTCGGTTTCGGCCGAAAGTCATTTTAAAACTTTCAGCCTATTTTCGGTTTCGGCCGAAAGTAATTTTAAACTTTTGGCCTATTTTCGGCTTCGGCCGAAATCAGAAAATCACTTTCGGTCGGGCTCTACACCACACCACATACTCATTCTCACGAAACAATAAAACTGTTTGATAAAGTTTTCTCCATTTCGTTTCTCTCACTCAGAAGTCTCGATGACATTTCATAACAGTGTTATGTGTTGAGTCACAGAGAACTTGAAGAAGACCCAGAGGCCGTGCGCTGTTGATGGTCGCTTAGTCCTTCTCCATCAACAAAATAATTCTAATGGTGCGTAAATGAAAGTTATCCATCATACAAATTGACAAGATTATACTCTGTCGTTACCGGACAGTTACGTCCCTGGGTGCAGCAGCAGTAACACCTCATTTCCATTGGTCGATTCCTCAGGTCCCGAGGCTGAAGCGGAGAGCTACTCTTCCTTACTTTACAGAATTTTCCTACCAGTGTTCTTTATCGACTGTTTCATGACGCCTAGAATTGTCCCCCCCCCCTACCTTCCCCCTTTGTACTCGGACATGGCTGTGTGGCAAACAAAATGGGATTTTAAAAAGAGTATTTAAGTAAAATAGTTGTGTTAAAATGACGGTGACAATAAGCCACCATGTCGTGATGGCAGGACACACGATTTTAAAGAGGAATCGACTTCTTCCACTTTCATGTTTGTGTGTGCGTTTCTTATTGTTGTTATCGTTGTTATTGTAGTTATTGTTGTTATGGTTGTTATTGTAGTTATTGTTGTTATCGAAGTTATTGTAGTTATTGTTGTTATCGTTGTTATTGTTGTTATTGTTGTTATCGTTGTTATTGTTGTTATCGTTGTTGTTGTTATTGTTGTTATTGTTGTTATTGTTGTTATTGTTGTTATCGTTGTTATCGTTGTTATCGTTGTTATCGTTGTTGTTGTTATTGTTGTTATTGTTGTTATTGTTGTTATTGTTGTTATCGTTGTTATTGTTGTTATTGTTGTTATTGTTGTTATTTTTGTTATTGTTGTTATTGTTGTTATCGTTGTTATTGTTGTTATCGTTGTTGTTGTTATTGTTGTTATTGTTGTTATTGTTGTTATTGTTGTTATCGTTGTTATTGTTGTTATTGTTGTTATTGTTGTTATTGTTGTTATTGTTGTTATCGTTGTTATCGTTGTTATTGTTCTTATTGTTGTTATCGTTGTTATCGTTGTTGTTGTTATTGTTATTGTTGTTATTGTTGTTATCGTTGTTATTGTTGTTATTGTTGTTATCGTTGTTATTGTTGTTATTGTTGTTATCGTTGTTATCGTTGTTATTGTTCTTATTGTTGTTATCGTTGTTATCGTTGTTGTTGTTCTTATTGTTGTTATCGTTGTTATCGTTGTTGTTGTTATTGTTGTTATTGTTGTTATTGTTGTTATTGTTGTTATTGTTGTTGTTATTATTGTTATAGTTGTTATTGTTGTTATTTTTGTTGTTATTGTTGTTGTTGTTATTGTTGTTATTGTTGTTATTGTTGTTGATTATGATTTTTTTTATAGTTCCTACTGCATTGATTTTGGCAAATGTCTTGTATCAATATAGTACGTAAGTAAAATAGCAATCAAACTCTAGATTTTTTCATGTAAAAAAAAAACAAAATTTTATCTGTAAAAAAAACATGAATTAACACATCATATCTTCTGTAAGAATGTTTTTTTTTTTTAAAATATATCCTTATCTGAGATTGAAATCAGTTTGTATTTTTTTTTCAGTAATAATTTTTAAAAATAAACTAAATTTGAATCATTTTTAGAAAGCAAACTCTCTAATTAATATTTATACGCATCAAATCTTTGATGCATTAAGTGTGAATCAAAGATAGTTGGTTTATCTGCTGCTTTATTCAGTTAGATTAAAATATAGCTCCAAAGTATTACCCAGATAACACTACGAGCAAGCTGATTGGATGTTCTCTGCGGTCTAAATTGCGTCAATGCCGAGCTTGTGGATCGGTGTTTAATCCCAGCAACAAAAAAAAAAACAAAAAAACAATTTAGACCAGCTATAATAAAATATCCAGCAACCACAGTGGATGGGACTCATTAACCTCTGATGGCAACTCTCTATAAGAGTGTGTGTGTGTGGGGGGGGGGGAATGCTCAATTCAAAACCGATGGTAGAGTCCCGTGGGCGGTATGACAGTAACTCAATGAGAATTCCGGAAACTCCTGCAACGCCGCTGAAGATGGTAATAATTAAGGCTGTACAAATAAAAATCACATTTTTTTTCCTCAGCTGTTATAGTTCAAGTCAGTTGACTGGGCGGTGGTTTTTTATTGAAAGTTCATAAACAAGTCAGATGTCACAACGCTTACAAAATGTAACATGTCATAAAATTACATAAATGGCAGATGTCATCAAACATAACCAAAATGCCAGATGCCACCAAACAAGCAAACTGTCATAATTTCATCAAACAGTCTGAACGAACATGGTGACCAAAAAAAATTTTCTTTTAAAATATTTTGACTATGATATAATTAATTTAGACATGACACCAATTCTCTTGGCCTTTTAAACGATTGAAATATAGCAATGACACATCTGCAATAGCCCCATTTAAATGTCTAAGATGTTCCCATTAAAAGTCTGCACAATTCCAATTAAACGTCTGAGATATTCCCATTAAATGTCTGCGATAGTCCCAATATATTTCTGTGATATTCCATTTAAAAGTCTGCGATATTCTGGTTCTGGTAGTGTTCGTTGCTTCATCCATGTACTGGCAATTGTGCAACGGTTGGGGGTATGATGTTGCTATTCTAAAAGCTCCTAGCTGATGCCAGGGCAGCCTTGAAGCTTTCGACCGATGTCGAGTTCGCAGTGGCCTTGTCCAGGTGGTTCCATGCTATTATTGTGCGTGGGAAGAAAGATTGTTTATGCTGCACTGTGTTGCACTGAGGCAATTTGAAGCAATAGCTATTGTTTCGAGTGTAATTGTTTATGGGATTGTCAGTGGTGAAGACAGTGTTCAGTGAGCGTTTTGCTCTGATCAGTCTACCCGGCTTCTGTGAGGTGAGGTACGTGCCTGCTGCAATGGCTGGCACCAGTCCCCTGACCACTTTATATAAGAATATCAGGCGGAGTCCCTCTCGTCTGTCTTTAAAAGGGGGGGGGGATGTCAAATCTTTTTAAGAGTGACGAAGCCAGAAGTGGTGGATTTGTAGTCTCGAGCGATAAAACGCACCACGTTACTTTGAATTCGCTCCATCTTGTCCACGTCTTGCTTAAGGTGTGGGTCCCAGATGTTGGCACCATATTCTAGTACTGGACGCACAATTAAATTTCTTCAATGTTCCCATTAAAAGTCTGTGATATTCCAATTAAATCTGTTCGATATTCCCATTAAAATTCTACAATATTCCCATTTGAAATCTGTGATATTCTGATTAAACGTCTGAGATATTCACTTTAAAAGTATATGATATTCCAATTACAAGTATGTGACATTCCCATTAAAGGTATGTCACATTCCCATTTAAATAATGAGATATTACCGTTAAAAGTATGTGATATTCCCATTAAAAGTATCTGATATCCCATTAAAATTAATTGATATTCCCATTAAAAGTATCTGATATCCCATTAAAAGTATGTGATATTCCCATTAAAAGTAATTGATATTCCAATTAAAAGTAATTGATATTCCCATTAAAAGTATGTGATATTCCCATTAAAAGTATGTCATACTCCCATTAAAAGTATGCGATATTCCCATTAAAAGTAGCTGATATCCCTTTAAAAGTATATGATATTCCCATTAAAAGTAGCTGATATCCCTTTAAAAGTATGTGATATTCCCATTAAAAGTAATTTATATTCCCATTTAAAAGCAATGGATATTCCCATTAAAAGTAATTTATATTCCCATTAAAAGCAATGGATATTCCAATTTAAAAGCAATGGATAGTCCCATTAAAAGTATCTGATATTACCACTAAACGACGTCTGCCATAATGGCTTACCATAATTTTAACCGTAATGGAATAGTCTTTGCAATATTTCCACGTAGTGCCTTCAGCCTGCCGAGGAATGCGAACAGTTACTAAAGAGAAACGATCGTCTGGGGGGGGGGGGGTAAATTCACCTACACAAAGTTCTTTAAGGTAGTGAATGCGACATTCTGTGATGTGAGCACACAAGAAAAATGGCTGCCGGGTGAACAAAAACGGAGGTAGGGATCTAAAAGAGAAACGGTCGTCTGGGGGGGGGGGGGTAAATTCACCTACACAAAGTTCTTTAAGGTAGTGAATGCGACATTCTGTGATGTGAGCACACAAGCAAAATGGCTGCCGTGTGAACTAAAACGGAAGTATGGATCTCTTCGTGAGACAATGTTGATCTTGACAATGGAAGCAAACTCGGATTGGTGTTGTGTGTTAGCTTTTAGTTATGAGAACAATGGCGGGAAAGTGGCATGTGTCATGGCTCTTATTTACATGAGTGTAAAATGGATGTGTCAGGTTAAAAAAAGTGTGTGTGTGTGTGTGGGGGTGGGGGTGGTGTATGGACGTTTCCATAACTGAATTAATATTGAAAGTTGGGAGATAGAGTTTTTTGAATGAATGTCGAAAGTTTGGGAGGTAGAGACTTGCATGATTTTGCATTTGCTAGCTGGGAGAGATTTTTTGCTAATTTTCCTAGACGTCACATAATTGCAAGATTATGTGTGTATGTGTGTGTGTAAATTAATATTTCTACCTGTCGAGGATTTTACCTTTTCACTTGCTGTTCTGTCAGTGGATATAATTTGTTTTATGTCAAGTTGTATTTAATAGAAATTCAATAGTATCATTAGTATCATTAAATTGAATCATGTGAGTATCACCAGATTTGGTGTCGTTTTCTCTGTGTTCTTGTTCACAGTCCTTTGTTACATATATTGTTCAAACAACGAGCCGCACCTTAAAACGGATTACATTTTCACAACCATGTAACGGTGAGCAATATGTGCTAATGAACCATATAATGGTACGTAATATGTGTTGTGACTCATATAATGATACGTAATATGTCCTATGAACCATATAAGGGCACGTACTATGGCTTATGAACCATATAATGGTACGCAATATGTGCAGTGAACCATTTAATGATACGTAATATGGCCTTTGAACAATATAATGGTACGCAATATGTGCAATGAACCATATATTGGTACGTAATATGTGCAATGAACCATATAATGATACGTAATATTTCCTATGAACCACATAATTGTACGTAGTATGGCCTTTGAACAATATAATGGTACGCAATATGTGCAATGAACCATATAATGGTACGTAATATGTGCAATGAACCATATAATGGTACGTAATATGTGCAATGAACCATATAATGGTACGCAATATGTGCAATGAACCATATAATGGTACGTAATATGTGCAATGAACCATATAATGGTACGCAATATGTGCTGTGAACCATATAATGGTACGTAATAGGGCCTATGAACCATATAATGGTACGCAATATGTGCAATCAACCATATAATGATACGTTTTCTGTCCTATGAACCATAATACGTAATATGTTATATAATATGTGCTATGAACCATTTAATGTTATGTAATATGTGCTTTCAAACATATTATGGTACGTAACAAGGTAGGGAGATTCTTAAAGCTTTACCGGCGGCCGGTGACAATGAAGTAGAGACCGACCGAAAGTCATTTTCTGATTTCGTCCGAAGCCGAAAATAGGCCGATAGTTTAAAATTACTTTCGGCCGAAACCGAAAATATTCCGAAAGTTTAAAAATGACTTTCAGCCGAAACCAAAAAAAGGACGAAAGTTAAAAATGACTTTCGGCCAAAACCGAAGCCGAAACCGAAAATGAAATATTTAGATATTTTAAAATTTGTTCCGGCATACATTCTGCATACATCGAAAATGATGTGGGAAAGTATAAATATTTACATTCTTTTTATAAAAAATGAGATAATACTGAATATTAATAAATAAACATCTAATATAACATCTTGTTGTTAAAGATCGGTTAGTTTGTTCATAAAGATCGCTTAGTTTGTTGTTAGAAATCGTTTATTTTTTTTTAAAGATCGCTTAGTTTGTCCTTAAAGATCGCTTAGTTTTTGTTTAAAGATCATTTAGTTTGTTCAGAAAAGTTCGCTACGTTTTTTCTTAAAGATCGCTTAGTTTGTGTTATTAAAAGATCGTTTAGTTTGTTCATAAAGATCGCTTAGTTTGTTCTTTAAGAACTTTGATTTTGGTCTTAAATATCGCTTAGTTGTTATTAAAGATCATTTAGTTTGTTTTTATAGATCTTTTAGTTTTTTCTTAAAGATCACTTATTTTGTTGTTAAAGATCGCTTAGTTTGTTCTTTAAGATCGTTTAAGTTTCTTTTTTATTAAAGATCGCTTAGAGTGTTCTTCAAGATCGTTTAGTTTGTTTTAAAGATCGTTTAGTTTGTCCTTAAATGTCACTTAGTTTGTTGTTAAATATCGTTTAGTTTGTGCTCAAAGATCGCTTAATTTTTTCTTTAAGATCGCTTTATTTGGTTTTAAAGATCACTTTATTTGTTTTTAAAGGTCGTTTAGTTTGTTCTTAAAGATCGTTTAGTTTGTTTTTAAAGATCGCCTAATTTGTTCTTAAAGATCGTTTAGTTTGTTCTTTAATGTCGCTTAGTTTGTTGTTAAATATCGCTTTAGCTAAGTATTAGATGACCGAAAACCTCAGTCACTTTCGGCCGGAAGGCCGAAAGTCAAAGTCAATTTCGGCCGAAACCGAAAAAAACCCGAAAGTTAACTTTTCTCTTTCGGTTGAAACCGAAATTAAGTCAAAAGGATAAAAGGGCCACTGTCGGTGCCGAAACCGAAGCCGAAGCCAAAATTCGATCGGTCTCTACAATGAAGTGAGAAACTATCTCCCTATCTCTCCCTCTCTCCCCTCCCCTCTCTCTCATTCTCCCTGTCTCTCCCTCCACCTCTCTCTCCCTCTCTCTCTCTCTCTCTCTCACTACTAAGAGAATTGGTGTTTGTAAAAAAAAAATTCCAATTATTTTAAGGGAAGCAACCCGTTAAAATTGAGTCTCTAAATGTTAATTTCATTATTTCCCCTGATTATACCTCATTTGCAAGGTGTGGGGAATATGGAAAACTTCCAGGCGTTGTTAACGATAACTAGACACAAGCAGTGCCGGCCAGAGGCGTCATCCGGTGCAGTTAACTCATGGGTTCCCCCCACCCCCCCCTTAAAAAACAAAAACAACAACAACAACAAACAAACAAACACACACACACACACACTACCATCACACTGTAATTCTTAACCAGATCTTCTAGAACGGCTCATAGTGTTGTTTGTAAATTAGGAGAGTCCGAAAGCAACGAAAGAAATCCTGTGATGACACATTTATAAAAAGCTCTGAAGTGCCCACACCGTAACAGCTTATTTGTATTTTTTAAACAAACAACAGCACCTTATCTCACTTTTGCAGAAGTAAAATCCTGAACGATTTCAGTCACATCAAACTCTCGTTCAGCAGCCGTTTGTTTCTCCAGCCGTTGTCTCTTATCGATACTTTAGGCTTCAGCGCAGCTAATACAATCAACGATCATGAGACATGGAAGAACCAAAATGTCTTTTCCAAGAGCTTGAGCGTGTGTGTGTGTGTGTGGGGAGGGGTGTGTTAGGAAAATTCGCAAGTCACATATTTTGGAAAAGCGCAACTACCCAGTGGCGTAGCGAGGGTGTTTGGCGCCCGGGGACAAGATTCGCGCCCGGGGACAAGATCCATTTTAAAGCGCCCCTTTTTCTTTTTTTCAACTCTCAAACCGATTATTTTCATCAATAAAATAATATTAAAGCACATTTTTGCGCCCCGAACTAGCTGGCGCCCGGGGGACATCTGTCCCCCCCTGCCCTCACCACGCTACGCCTCTGCAACTACCCCAATTCGACATCGTCTAACAAAGGTCTTACCCCCCCCACCACCCCCCCCCCTTTCCTCCCTTTTTGTGGCTTAGTTTTTAGTTTAGACTTCTTTATAAAGAAAATACATCGACACATCGTGACGCAGCTCTATCGCCTCCTTTAATTTCCGCTGAATGTTTATTTTTAGATGCGACAGCTGATTGAAACGTCCACGCATATGTATGTGTGTGTGTGTGTATGTCAATACAAACCTTTGTTTACTGCTTCATTCACCAGCAAATTCAATGAAATTACACAGAACTGAAAAAAAAAAGAGATCTTCGATTGAGTTATCTGTTACTTGTTTTGATTCCATTATTTCTTCCTTCTACGTCTTACATATATATACATATATATATATATATATATA
>CAXITT010000079.1:1153255-1170069 GCA_964033795.1 Lymnaea stagnalis
ATATATATATATATATATATATATATATTGCTGGAGTTAGCTGCATTTTGAAAAAGCCACCACTAAAATTTTAGAAAATTCAAACGCAAAAAAAAAGAAGGAATTCTAGAAGAACGCCCAGCTCCACTATTATGATAGATACGTCCAACCGAAGTTACCGCAGTGGCATCCTTCACATCGCATCACAAACCAATGTTGTCATTTCTAGAGTCGCTAGAGCTTGTGACGTCACGGGCGGTACTTCCCCCACACTTAACCGTGCGAAAAGTCAAAAAATGCATACTTTGGACGTTGAAGGAATAAAGCCGAACGAATCACATGCATAAGCGGACCGAAATCGGCCCTGACTAAAAAATCCCCACCCCCCAAAAAAATGTGCCCCCCAGGGGGATTGACTTACCCTACGCCCTACTCTTCCGTTCATAAAAATGTAAGCTAACCAACGTACACATAAACCAACACTAAATATCTTAAAGAACTGATTGATAAACATGTTCTCCTTAAAGAACCTGCGGTCTTCAACACAGTCCTTACTGAAACTTCCCAGCGTGGATGAACACAGAAAAAACGTCTTACAGAGTGCGCTCTTTTGAAGCGATGGCGCAAAAATCATGGAACAGTTTGCCTCAATCTTTGAGGGGAATTGAAAATGATAAAAAGATCATGTAAGAAACATTTTAAAAACACTTTTCTGTTTTAATATATTTAAATAAAACCGGAGTGCAGAGAGCATGCTAGGGTAGCATGGATACCAGCGCTATATAAATATCCAATCCATCAACTACCAAGTAGTCCTGGACCAGGCCTTACCAACACTAAACTCCATCGAGTCCGGGGCTTAACGAAACTAATGAGCTCCAAAGTCACCATGGACAATTATTACAGTACCCTTCAAAACATGATTAATCTCATCAACATACAGACGCGTTAATTTCAGCATGGGATCCGATGGTGGCAGTGCCAGTAAGGCCCGGTTATTTCCAGCCTACATATTTAATTGCTCTAATTAAATACGTTGCTGGAACAATTGGCCTGTTCACAGTAACCACCTCTTGTCTGACAATGTGTTGGGCATGATAGACAGCCAAAAGTGTGCTGTATTATAGTCAGCCATAGTATGTTGTAAGTCAGCCAAAGTCTGTTGTATTATAGTCAGCCAAAGTCTGTTGTATTATAGTCAGCCAAAGTATGTTGTAAGTCAGCCAAAGTCTGTTGTATTATAGTCAGCCAAAGTATGTTGTAAGTCAGCCAAAGTCTGTTGTATTATATTCAGCCAAAGTATGTTGTAAGTCAGCCAAAGTCTGTTGTATTATAGTCAGCCAAAGTCTGTTGTATTATAGTCACGAAAAATCTATTCTGGTATAGTCAGCCAAAGTCTGTTGTATTATAGTCACGAAAAATCTATTCTGGTATAGTCAGCCAAAGTCTGTTGTATTATAGTCACGAAAAATCTATTCTGGTACAGTCAGCCAAAGTCTGTTGTATTATAGTCACGAAAAATCTATTCTGGTATAGTCAGCTAAAGTCTGTTGTATTATAGTCAGCCAAAGTCTGTTGTAAGTCAGCCAAAGTCTGTTGTATTACAGTCAGCCAAAGTCTGTTGTATTATAGTCACGAAAAATCTATTCTGGTATAGTCAGCTAAAGTCTGTTGTATTAATGTCAGCCAGAGTCTGTTTATTATAGTCAGCCAAAGTATGTTGTATCATTGTCAGCCAAATCTGTTGTCAGCCGAATGTTGATTTTTTTATAGTTTGCAAAGATTGGTTTTATTATAGTCACACAGTCAGTGGATGTTGTAGTACAGTCACATACCCAGTGGATGTTGTAGTACAGTCACATACCCAGTGGATGTTGTAGTACAGTCACATACCCAGTGGATGTTGTAGTACAGTCACATACCCAGTGGATGTTGTAGTACAGTCACATACCCAGTGGATGTTGTAGTACAGTCACATACCCAGTGGATGTTGTAGTACAGTCACATACCCAGTGGATGTTGTAGTACAGTCACATACCCAGTGGATGTTGTAGTACAGTCACATACCCAGTGGATGTTGTAGTACAGTCACATACCCAGTGGATGTTGTAGTACAGTCACATACCCAGTGGATGTTGTAGTACAGTCACATACCCAGTGGATGTTGTAGTACAGTCACACACTCAGTGGATGTTGTAGTACAGTCACATACCCAGTGGATGTTGTAGTACAGTCACATACCCAGTGGATGTTGTAGTACAGTCACATACCCAGTGGATGTTGTAGTACAGTCACACACTCAGTGGATGTTGTAGTACAGTCACATACCCAGTGGATGTTGTAGTACAGTCACATACCCAGTGGATGTTGTAGTACAGTCACATACCCAGTGGATGTTGTAGTACAGTCACACACTCAGTGGATGTTATTTTTTCTATCCAGGAACCTGGTATCATGTTTTTAAAGTTAGACTATTGTTATCCAAACATTTTTTAGTAATGTTTTAATGTAATTTTAATTTACTGTAGCGTATTTGTATGGTGAACGAACGGACAGGACATCAGCTTTATTACTTTCTCTTTATTTTCTCTTTACTTTAATACATTTTTTGTCTATTTTTTCTAACTTTTTTTAATCCAATCAATCCAGGGGGGGGCAAGTGCCCCAACTTGCCCCTACCTGCGGGCGCCCATGCATCCAGGGGATGTTGTAGCACAGTTACATACCCAGTGGATGTTGTAGTATAGTCACACAGCCAGTGGACGTTCTAATATAATCACACATCCAATGGATGGTGTGCATCAAATCTCTATAACTCGAGTTCCCCATCCTCTTGTTATAAAAAAAATAATAAAATACTCATGTACCCAGTGTTTGAGAAAGTATGTTCAAAACTCAGAGTACAATGTAACCCCCACCCCCGTCGCCCCGCACACAACAAACCCCCTCGACACACACACTCGGCTGGGATAGATTGGTAGCGGTATTTAATTTGGCGCCAAATGTCACTGGTATATATCACCGGAACACACCAACCAAAAAAAAAATATTTCCCAGAATGCAGTTGTAAGTATTCATTTGATGAATCACTCCGCAGACAGCCTTCAGATTAATTTTTTTATAGCGAGCAACGGTTACACGTGATAGAGCTGTCTATTTCAACATCTGACTTTTCAACATCCGACTGTATCAACATCCGGACGGTATCAAGATCTGGACTGTTTTCGAATCGAGAGAAGACTTTTTGATGGTGGCTCAATTTTCATGCTACATGACGTCATGACGGCCAAGACCGACCAGACGTCCAGGGTGTCCTGCCTGCTTCTGGTCCTCGGCTACGTCATCTTGTGGCTGGGCGTGACGTCACATGAATGGCGACGGGAAGTCGGCTATGTGTACGGACTTTGGGTCAGGTGCGATGATGACATATGCACGCATTACGTCACCGAGTTCAACAGTAAGTCGATTCCTCTTTAATTTTTCTATCATTTCACAGGTTTGTGGATTTTTTTGTTTGTTGTTGAAATCCTTTATGATAACTTCACTTTTGAGTGTTTAGGGCAAAATCTTCGGACGGTTAATTGACCCACTTCCCGTCAACGTACCGAGCTGAAACTTTGGCACATATACTCGTCGCCGATAAGAACACATTCTCTAAAACGTTCATCCCAGCCCCCCCCCCCACCCTACCCCAAAGTTTATCCTATTTTTTCAAGGTTTTTTCAAGGTGAAGATGAAACAAATATGACGACACTGATTTCACGAAATAAAATTCCCGATAACTGCGCTAAATAAAATTCTTACACAAAAAAAAAAAACATTAAAAAAAAAACAAAAAAACAACAAAGCAAAACAACTTAAGCAAACTCATATTTTCTGTTACGTTTACGAAATATTTGGTGAACTAAATCTGCGGTGTAAAAGCGGGTTGGGTCATTAGAATATTAATATAGTTCAGGGACGTGGGGAAAAAAATGTGCGTTTAAAAGCCTTGGGGAGAGGGGGGGGGAACCAAAACTTTGTTTTTAGTGGTTATTTAATTATATATTTTTGTTCGTACTCATAATAATGCCACCCTGTACACAACCAAAAAAAACAACAAAAAAAAACAACACAACATCACAACAGCCCCACAATACCAAAGGTATCATTTCAACAAAATAAATAATTTAAAAAATAAAATATTATATTAATGTTATAATATATTGTTGTTAATGTTAATTATTGTTTGTGCTCTGCTCTGTGCACAGTTAGAAAGTCGCCTTTAAAGCCCATATCTCATGCCTATAACAATGTAATGGTCTTTTCTTAATGGTCTTTTTGTGATGGTCTTTTCGTAATGGTCTTTTTGTGACTGTCTTTTCGTAATGGTCTTTTCGTAATGGTCTTTTTGTGATGGTCTTTTCGTAATGGTCTTTTCGTAATGGTCTTTTCGTAATGGTCTTTTCGTAATGGTCTTTTCGTAATGGTCTTTTCGTAATGGTCTTTTTGTGATGGTCTTTTCGTAATGGTCTTTTCGTAATGGTCTTTTTGTGATGGTCTTTTCGTAATGGTCTTTTCGTAATGGTCTTTTCGTAATGGTCTTTTCGTAATGGTCTTTTCGTAATGGTCTTTTCGTAATGGTCTTTTCGTAATGGTCTTTTCGTAGTGGTCTTTTTGTGATGGTCTTTTCGTAATGGTCTTTTCGTAATGGTCTTTTCGTAATAGTCTTTTCGTAATGGTCTTTCATAATGGTCTTTTCATAATGGTCTTTTTGTAATGGTCTTTTCGTAATGGTCTTTTCGTAATGGTCTTTTCGTAATGGTCTTTTCGTAATGGTCTTTCATAATGGTCTTTTCATAATGGTCTTTTTGTAATGGTCTTTTCGTAATGGTCTTATGGTAATGGTATTTTCGTAATGGTCTTTTCGTAATGTTCTGTTTGTAATGGTCTTTTCGTAATGGTCTTTTCGTAACGGTCTTTTCGTGATCATCTTTTCGTAGTGGTCTTTTCGTAATGGTCTATTCGTAATGGTCTTTTCGTGTGTACTTTTAACGTTTTTACACAATCCGCATGTAGCAATGGTTACACCCACCATGACCTTTCCGTAACAATCATCAATATATACATATCCATCCAACCCTGTTGTGACGCTACTGCAGCCCATGTAGGACTTTCGCCTGCCTCACCACTTCCTTCCACTCAGACCTAACTAGTGCTTTTCTTTTCCATGCTTGGATTCCCAGCTGTTGTAGATCTTTTTTTTTTCCCACGCCATCCAATCCATCTAAGCCTAAGTCTCTTTTGAGCCGTTTTCCTCTTGGGGTTTTGGTGGAGAAACCTCTTCACTCCTCTGTCATTTGTCATATAAATATATATATATATATATATATATATATATATATATATATATATATATATATATATATATANACTGCACAGCGATTCAACTATGTCACAGTTGGTCTAGGAGGTAAAGGGGTCGGTACCTAACACAAGACACAAACGGGACACACATACAAGACACACACATGCATGACACACACATACATCAGCGACACACGCACAGACACTGCACAGCGATTCAACTATGTCACAGCTGGTCTAGGAGGTAAAGGGGTCGGTACCTAACACAAGACACAAACGGGACACACATACAAGACACACACATGCATGACACACACATACATCAGCGACACACGCACAGACACTGCACAGCGATTCAACTATGTCACAGCTGGTCTAGGAGGTAAAGGGGTCGGTACCTAACACAAGACACAAACGGGACACACATACAAGACACACACATGCATGACACACACATACATCAGCGACACACGCACAGACACTGCACAGCGATTCAACTATGTCACAGCTGGTCTAGGAGGTAAAGGGGTCGGTACCTAACACAAGACACAAACGGGACACACATACAAGACACACACATGCATGACACACACATACATCAGCGACACACGCACAGACACTGCACAGCGATTCAACTATGTCACAGCTGGTCTAGGAGGTAAAGGGGTCGGTACCTAACACAAGACACAAACGGGACACACATACAAGACACACACATGCATGACACACACATACATCAGCGACACACGCACAGACACTGCACAGCGATTCAACTATGTCACAGCCGGTCTAGGAGGTAAGGGGGTCGGTACCTAACACCAGACACAGACGGGACACACGTACATGACACAGACGTACACGTAACGCATAGACGACACACATATAAACGTCACACAGACATCACCAACCGACTCTCCCTGTGTCACAGCTGGTCCCTGAGTTGAGGTGTCGGTGAGACATGACACACATACACGACACGCCGCCATGCCTGTCACAGGGGTCATGTGTCGGCATTTGTCACGACACAATGACACGACAGCCACAATTTTTCACTGACAACAATTTAAAAAACAAACATTGGGAGTTGTGAAGCTAACATTTGTAAAATTCAAATAACCGCACGATTATGACTCTATGGCTAAGTCCCTATGACTCTATGGCTAAGTCCCTATGACTCCATGGCTAAGGCCCTATGACTCTATGGCTAAGTCCCTATGACTCCATGGCTAAGGCCCTATGACTCTATGGCTAAGTCCCTATGACTCCATGGCTAAGGCCCTATGACTCTATGGCTAAGTCCCTATGACTCTATGGCTAAGTCTCTATGACTCTCTGGCTAAGGCCCTATGACTCCATGGCTAAGGCCCTATGACTCTATGGCTAAGTCCCTATGACTCCATGGCTAAGGCCCTATGACTCTATGGCTAAGTCTCTATGACTCTATGGCTAAGTCTCTATGACTCTCTGGCTAAGGCCCTATGATTCTATGGCTAAGTCTCTATGACTTCATGGCTAAGTCTCTATGACTCTATGGATAAGTCAATATGATTAAGTCTATATGGCTAAGTCTTTATGATTCTATGGCTAAGTCTCTATGACTTCATGGCTAAGTCTCTATGACTCTATGGATAAGTCAATATGATTAAGTCTCTATGGCTAAGTCTTTATGATTCTATGGCTAAGACTCTATGACTTCATGGCTAAGGCCCTATGACTCTATGGATAAGTCTCTATGACTCTATGGCTAAGTCTCTATGACCAAGTCTCTATGGCTAAGTCTTTATGACTCTAAGGCTAAGTCCTTATGACTCTAAGGCTAAGTCCCTATGACTTTATGGTTAAGTCTCTATGAATCCATGGCGAAGTCCCTATGACTCTATGGCGAAGTCCCTATGACTCTATGGCTAGGTCCCTATGACTCCATGGCTAAGTTTATATGATTCTACCTTATACGACTGTAGGACATTAGCCTATTTTATGACGTTAGTTAAATTGAGAGTGTTATTCTCTGTGTTACACTCTCATCCTTCAATTAGTTCAACACGATCATTCAAGTTTAAAAGCAACCAAGTAAATTATGTCAAACTCTGAGATTTAACACTTTTTTTTCGCTTCAAAAGATTTTTTCTATAAAAGTGTCTTTTTTTTTCTTACAGACATCCAAAATTTCTTTCGGATTTTTTCGGAAATAATATTAGGACACCTATTTAGGGATTGTCCGTAATGTTTCGGACAGTTTGCCAGTTTTGGGTTAGGTCTAAACATGGATGCATCTCTACATGGTGCCTATGTTGTATGGACTGTTATATTTTCCCCCATTGCTGTTTGCACTGACATACTTTCTCCCATTGCTGTATGAACTGACATGCTTTACCCCATTGCTGTTTGCACTGACATACTTTCCCCCATTGCTGTTTGCACTGACATACTTTCCCCCATTGCTGTTTGCACTGACATACTTTCTCCCATTGCTGTAGGAACTGACATGCTTTACCCCAGTGCTGTTTGCACTGACATACTTTCTCCCATTGCTGTAGGAACTGACATGCTTTACCCCAGTGCTGTCTGAACTGTCATACTCTCCCCCCACGGAAGCGCCTTAATCATGTGTTCCATCTGTCTACAGAAATCGTCGCCGCTGCCTCCATCGGACTGTACGGGTATAAGACCGTGATGTCACGTGACCGGTACCCTGTTCTGCTGGGCGGCTTCGCCCTGACGGGCTGTGGGATTATCGTCTCCCTCCTCGGAACCATCCTCAAGGTGATGGGTCCTGTCTCTTCATGGGCAGGCAGTTTTTCAAGCGTCGTCCCATCACGTCGTCGGTGTCCAGAAACTCACATGGTGGTCTACTCGGGCGGGAGCGAACCGTGTTCAGCCGATTCGTGCGAGACGCATCCGGGGTCGAGGTCATTCGGCGCTGGAAAGCATCGTGGCCGTGGGGACAGAGTCCAGTCGGTCATTTTGTGCTGTCACAGGAAGTCGAGGTATAACTCCGTGCCGTCGTCACGTGACAGTACGTCCGATGTTAATTACAGGCATTACGAGGAGATCAGCTTCGACGACATGCCGCCGCCCCCACCCCTTGAGCTGTTGCGGCCGATATCTGGGGACTACTCACTGGCCATGTGTTCTTCACCGCACGCGGGTGACGACACCGGTTCTCAAATACTCAGAAATGCCATAGTCCGCAACGCCGCTCACTACCCCCGCGCAACGCTACACCAACACAGCAAACCCCATCCGGGCGCGGTGGAACAGATGCGGTCTAACGACCATCAATACCTGAACCAGAACCAGTATCTACCACCGCCCCCTCCGCCCCCACTCCCCTTCACTGAGCCCACGCCCCAGTCTAAACCCGTCCCCAAGGCCAGGCGCCAGAACCCAAAGCCCAGCGGTTCTAGGACGAAGAAGAGGGCGCCATCCCCAAGGCACCGAGAGCCGAGCGAAAAGGACATCAAGACGCGGACATTGAACCATTACACATTATCCGGAGCAGGGACACAGCAGCAGCGGGAGACGCCCAGCAGCAGATACAAGACGTTGCCATATAGGACAAGCTGTGGTCAAGCTCGCGATGGCAGTGGTCAAACCGGAAACGCCAGATGTATCAGCGGCGCTCGAACGGGCAGCTATCATGGCAAGAATATTGGGCATCATGTGTAAGACTGTTTACTGGCTTGTAAGATTGTGTACTGGCTTGTAAGATTATGTTATGATTTATAAGATTGTGTACTGGCTTGTAAGATTGTGTTATGATTTATAAGATTGTGTACTGGCTTGTAAGGTTGTTTGATGGCTTATAAAGTTGTGTACTGGCTTGTAATATTGTGTAATGGTTTATAAAATTTTGAACTGGCTTGTAAGATTGTGTACTGGCTTGTAAGATTGTGTTAGGATTTATAAGATTATGTAATGGCTTGTAAGTTTGGCTACCACACACTAAAAGAGATTATAAACATTTTTTCCCACATTAAAAAAGCGCCGACATCTATGCCCACATCTATGCCCACATCTATGCCCACATCTATGCCCACTTCTATGCCCACATCTATGCCCACTTCTATGCCCACTTCTTAGCCCACATCTATGTACACAGCCAAACAAAGCTAACAACACAAGAACAGGGGATCTGAGACAAAAAGCTGAAATAAAGACAATGGACTAGGTGTAAATTAAAATCAAGCATTTCAAGACAAGCCTTTATAATAGATTACAAGAATTAATCCAAAAGCCGAAGAGTGCAGCGTTGGAACCGACTCGCCGTGTTACGTATATTGTCCCGATGGAACAACCTGGAAAAGGGGGGGGGGGGTGCGTCAGATTTTATGAGAATTAAAAGAGTCGTTATCCATTAATACCCGACACGATGATTTACCATAAATCCTGCAATCTGAACCACCTCTGCCCTGTGGTCATATCACATCGTAAGAGAAAAAAAGATCAAAACGTAAAACTCATTGTGGTTCTCAGGATGGCCGAGAAGCGCGTGTAAAAACACGGTACAAGGTGCATCGTCTATAATAAAAGTTCCAGATGGCGCTCCATACATCCGCCAGTGCTTAGTAAAGCAACCGCAAGGCGGCACACAGCGCGGCGTGTGACGAAGGGGTTCTTTTGTTTACATTTGGTGTTTACGAAATCAAGAAAGCAGGGAAGCAGCGAATAAGAGCGCATCGCGATTCGCAATGAGAGCGGGGCGGACAAAAAAGATCCAATCGAGAATTATTATTAAAACCAGAAATTGATTACAGTACATTTCAAAATAAAAGGATAAAGTGTTTTTAAAAATTGATACAATAATATGTCTTTTTTTTTTTTTTTTTTTTTTTAACTTCAAACGAATGAGTTCAGGAAGTTAAGAAGTAAAAATATTTGTAAAAAAAGGGAGTTATGCTGTATTACCTTTCTTGAGCGGGGCGGACAACATTATTGTACTCAGTACGGGACAGAGGCGTAGCGTGGTGGGGGCAGGGGGGACAGATTTCCCCGGGCGCCAGCTAGTAAGGGGCGCCCAAATGTGCTTTGATATTATTTTATTGACGAAAATAATGGGTTTGAGAGTTGAAAATAAGAAAAAGAGGCGCTAAAAATGGGCGCCAAACACCCTCGCTACGCCACTGGTAAGGGAGATTTCTAAAAAAATTGAATTCACTGCTGTACGTGATTGTATACTATGGCGGAGTCTTAGCCTTAATTATAGGTCAATGTTACACTTCCACTCGGTAATCTCTAGTACAGGGGTCGACTAACCGGGGTCAACTTATCTCAAGTGGATAAAAAAATTGTAAATCGTGGAGATATTAGAGCGACATATTTAACATTTATTAAACGCGTCACGCAAAGAAATTTTTTTTTTGGAGAAGGGTGGTACAACACTCTAATGAAACTAGCAAAGCTGCCCGTCGTGTCCTGTATACGTCATTTAGTCGCCAATTTTTTTAAATCATATTCTTAAGCATCTTCAAGGTTTTTATTAATTTGTTTTTATGACATTTATTTTATAGCCTTACCATTGTACTCTCCGTATAAATAGATTCAATAAAGTTGAATTATGAATTGAAATAGTCTTTGATTTTATGAATTTGAAATGCTGGAGTCATTGTCGACGTAAACAAATTTATTTGGGGTTAATAGCTAAAACAAACAGCTTCTCGACCTTTGATCCAGCTGTTTAAATCATCTGGCTTTTTGTTCATTATTAACCTACTATAGACCCGCAAAAGTTCATATATGGCAAAAGTTCATTTATGGCAAAAGTTCACAAAGACAAAATTTCATATGTGGCAAAAGTTCATTTATGGCAAAACTTCATATGTGGCAAAAGTTCATAAATGGCTAAAGTTCATTGAAGGAAAAACAATTCTTTTATGAAACTAGTTCAATTATGGCAAAAGTTCATAAATGATAAAAGTTCATATATGGCAAAAGTTCATTTATGACCAAAAAAAAAACATTTTGGGCAAAAACCCTGATTGTCCACCGGAGCCCTTCCCTCCACCGGAGCCCTTCCCTCCACCGGAGCCCTTCCCTCCACCGTGCCCTAACATCTTCACGTTTTCGGATACCACCCCCCACCCCCGGCGCCTCCCGATTACATCCGATGTCCTCTTCCACCGGACTTCCTCTTTTCACCAGTGAAAAATAATAACACATGTTGTTGAAAAAATGACATTATAGAGAATGAATTTGTTGTTCAAGTTTCTAAAAATACAATTTTATTCTACTATTCTGGTCAACGCTAGAGAGGGCAGAAGTATGGGTGGGTGGGATGATGCATTTCACGGTGAAAGGCCAACAAAGGGAGGGTATGCGATTTTGTTCTTTGCATAGTATTTAAAGGCTATGAGAGTAGTATCCCTTGAAATACTATTCTGGGTCTGCAGGCATGACTTGGCGATTTTGAACTTGTCACACTCTGTAAATCTTGGACCGTTATACGAGCCAAATGTGTGGGAAGTCCTGCCTAGTTGTGACTGCCATGGTATAGCAAGATAAGCTGAATAGAGCGATTCGTCGAATTTTTTAATACAGATTAAATTTTAACTTTCTATATTTACTTCTAGTGCAAAATGGAAAAAAAAAATAGTATATATTTAAAAAAAAAAAATATATTGATTTTAAAAAAAAAATAATCAAGACAATTTACGACATTGCTTCAGTTAAAATTTTTCTATACTGATTTTAATAGAAAAATATTTTTCATTAAAGTTTTTAAAACTATAATTTTGATTTAAAAAAAAAAATATACGCATCATAAATGACATTCTTTGACCCCCTTTAAGCCCTGTTAAGTCAATGAGTCCAAGCAAGGTAATGTGAGAACATTCAATGACATAACACCAGGGAGCAGGCAGGTGGGGTGGGGGTGACGGGGTAGGGGAGGGCGGGCGACCCAGGGTGACGAAGCCTTTTAGATCCTATCAGGCAAACCCGCGCGCCTCACGGTAAACATGTTTATTGGATAGGTGTAAAAGTGCACCGGATATAGACATTAGATATGTGAACATTTGTGCAGAAATAAAGTGAACATATCTTGATAAATAACACTTTGATTCATCCATCATCATCATCATGTCCCTTAGTCATTGGGCCGTTGGGGCGCCACAGATGACATGAAAACTATGCTTCTCCATTTCCTCTCTGTTGTCTGCATTTCGCACAGCATCGCCTAGTTTTAGTCCCGTCCACTCTTTGATGTTATCTTCCCATCTTTTTTCTCTGTCTTCCTCTTCTTCTCCCTCCTCTCGTCGTGGTGCCCTGCAAGATTTCTTTGGCGAGCCCTTGTTTCCTTGTCACGTGGTCATACCATTCCAGTTTGCGTTTTTTTTTTTTTTACAGTCACCAGTTGGTCATCCTACTGCCCAATGGCTTGACGAATCCTTTCTTTCACTTGTTCGTTAGAGATGTGGTCTCTCAAGCAGATTCCAAGAATGCTTCTCAAACATCTCCTCTGCCTCGCCTTCGACTATAACGATTGAATAAAAACAATCGGGAACTCGGTGTTTTCATATACGCGTCTCGCTGGTGACGTCAGTAGCTTTAAAAAAAACCCTCAATTTTGCTGCCATTCAAACTTTAAAAAAAAAACAAAAAAACACAACAACAATTCGTTGCCTGAAGAAATGTAGCAATGTAACAATCAGCGTGTGCGCGAATCAAAAAATTTAATGTAAATAAGAATGTGTGGACGAATGTGTAATGTAACAACCAATGTGTCGACAACTTATTTGAACAGTTTTGTCAACAAACTACAAACGCAAAAAAAAAAAAAACAAACAAACAAACACACTAAGAAATGCAAGTGTCAAAATTATTATTTCGTAAACAGACAGCGGGCCGACTAATGGATTGGTGTATAAAAACCTGGACATTTTCAGTAACCCAACACGTTTTGTCCACCGTACACCCCCCTCCTCCCCAAACATAAAATTCACCCGCTTCATCGGCCATCCAAGGCTAACAGATGTATTTTGGAATGAGATCATGCAAGAGCATCTCGATATAGTATCCACCAAATGAAGTTAAAAAAAAAATGGCGATTCATTGATTTCCGGTTGGTTTTTTCCTTTCAATTTTTTTTTTTTTTACACTCGGGCGGTTGGAAGCGTAAGATAAATCCCAGTGTTTTAATTGCGGGGTAAAATCGGCGTCTTCCCAATTGCAGGCCTGGGCCTAGTAGGCGATCAATAGGCACGTGATCACTGACTGACATCCCGCGTAATAATTAATGGAAATCTCATATACATGGGACATCATCTTATCATGCCGATTCTCCCCACAATGAGTTATGCGGTCAATGCCTTCACTGGGACCATAGCCGGAACGGCTCGGAATTATTTTCTCTTCCAAAGTGGTTTTCAGAAAACTCTTCAAGGCTCCAGTTTATAGGAAGAAAATAGAGATCCGAATCAAAATCCACCCAGAGGCGTAGGAAAAGGGGGAATGTGTAGAGGGTGGCATTTGTGTTATTTAAATGGAGGGGTGACACTTTCGGTTAACTGCTGAGATTTTTTGTCGTGGAAGGGGGTCGTGAAATGCTTGGCCAGTCCAGGGCGGTATTAACCCTAGCTACGCCACAGCCCCCCACGCCACAAATATTACTAGGGTGGGGGGAATCATATATTCCGTACCCTTTACTACTATTAACATCTGAAATATGGACAGTCTATCAATGTCATAAAAGAGAACTGAACCACTTTTACATAATGAGCCTCTCAAAAAATCCTCAACATCAAGTGGTAGGACAAGATCCCAGATTCTGAGGTACTCAACATCAAATACTAGGACAAGATCCCAGACTCTGAGGTGCTCAACATCGAATGATAGGTCAAAGTCCAAGACTCTGGGGTACTCAGCATCAAATGGTAGGACAAAGTACAAGACTCTGGGGTACTCAACATCAAATGATAGGACAAAGTCCAAGACTCTGGGGTACTCAACATCAAATAGTAGACAAAGTCCAAGACTCTAAGGTACTCAACATCAAATGGTAGGACAAAGTCCAAGACTCTGGGGTACTCAACATCAAATGGTAGGACAAAGTTCAAGACTCTGAGGAACTCAAATCAAATGGTATAACAAAGTCCAAGACTCTGGGGTACTCAACCTCAAATAGTAGGACAAAGTCCAAGACTCTGAGGTACTCAGCATCAAATGGTAGGACAAAGTCCAAGACTCTGAGGTACTCAAATCAAATGGTAGGACAAAGTCCAAGACTCTGAGGTACTTAAATCAAATGGTAGGACAAAGTCCAAGACTCTGAGGTACTCAAATCAAATGGTAGGACAAAGTCCAAGACTCTGAGGTACTCAACATCAAATGGTAGGTCAAAGTCCAAGACTCTGGGGTACTCAACATCAAATGGTAGGTCAAAATCCAAGACTCTGGGGTACTCAACATCAAATGGTAGGTCAAAGTCCAAGACTCTGGGGTACTCAACATCAAATGGTAGGCCAAAGTCCAAGACTCTGAGGTCCAAGCAGGTAATGTGTGGACAACAGCAATTAAGCAATTGTTAAGCAAACCCAACTTATTCAAATTAATTTTTTTTTTTTAAATATATTTTATTTGAATTAATTATATCCCCAGATTTCACGGAGGAAACCGGGGGGGGGGGGCGGGTGATGATGATTGAAAACATTTATAGTGCCTTTGACCATGCTTTTCTTTAGCATCCTCACAGCACTCTGATGTTTTAAAATATATTTTAAGAAAAAAAGTATTTAAATGTTTCTTAAATGTTTAAAAAAAAATCATTTTCAATTTTCCTAAAAAATTGAGGCAAATCTTTCCATAAATAAGGGATATTATCTTTTATCCCATTTCCTTCGGGATACGCAAAATAACCATGGAAATGAGAACAACTAGCCACGAACCGATAATTGTCACAATTTTGTCACCATAATTGGAATGGATTTTTTTTTAAATAAAGTAGTGAAACTTAACGTGACCTGGATTCAGCCTAAACGCCCCTAGACCAATCAGGAGGAAGCCTGGACGAGCAAATCAATAAGGGTTATTAAACGTCGTGACGACTTCCTGTTTGTGGCGCTGGTTTAACCACACATAATCTGATGACGTAATGTGCCGAGCCATCTTTCTAACCCACTGTCTACACTTTTCAAATGTGCGTTAAATCTAAATATTCTGAATCAACAGCAACTGTTGAATGAACTGAAGACGTGCGCTATATTTATCTTTAATTTTTTTTTTATATCATTAGGTTTTAAAGATGTCTTAATTTGTGTCCCCCCCCCCACCCCCCCCCCCCACAACTTCCTTTCAAATGAAATATTCTTTACTGGTACTAGGGCTTAACAGAGTGAAGTTTTTGGGGTTTTTTTTTTTTTACCACCGGTTCTGGTTAATTTGAGGAAATACCCGGTGGGTCCAAGGCTTAGAAAAAAAGAGTGTTTAACTTCTCATTTTCTAGAAAATGTCAAGAAATAACCCACAGATAGGAACACGCAGTTTCCGGATCCCAGAATAGAGATGACGTTGTACGCATGAAATCTCGCTGTGTGACAGGAGATGACGTTGTACGCATGAAGCTCGCTGTGTGACAGGAGATGACGTTGTACGCATGAAGCTCGCTGTGTGACAGGAGATGACGTTGTACGCATGAACGCTCGCTGTGTGACAGGAGATGACGATCTACGCATGAGGCCCGCTGCGTGAGGCTCGCTGTGTGACAGGAGATGGCGTTGTACGCATGAACGCTCGCTGTGTGACAGGAGATGACGATGTACGCATGAGGCCCGCTGCGTGAGGCTCGCTGTGTGACAGGAGATGACGATGTATCCATGAGGCCCGCTGCGTGAGGCTCGCTGTGTGACAGGAGATGACGATGTATCCATGAGGCCCGCTGCGTGAGGCTCGCTGTGTGACAGGAGATGGCGTTGTACGCATGAACGCTCGCTGTGTGACAGCAGATGACGATGTACGCATGAGGCCCGCTGCGTGAGGCTCGCTGTGTGACAGGAGATGGCGTTGTACGCATGAACGCTCGCTGTGTGACAGGAGATGACGATGTACGCATGAGGCTCGCTGCGTGAGGCTCGCTGTGTGACAGGAGATGGCGTTGTACGCATGAAGCTCGCTGTGTGACAGGAGATGACGATCTACGCATGAGGCCCGCTGCGTGAGGCTCGCTGTGTGACGGAAGATGGCGTTGTACGCATGAACGCTCGCTGTGTGACAGGAGATGACGATGTATCCATGAAGCTCGCTGTGTGACCGGAGATGACCAATGTGCGCACGAGGCTCGCTGTGTGACAGAGTGACACGGACAGAACCATCACCGAACAACAGTGGCCTCCACCAAAAGAGAAACAAAATTTAAACTGTTTTCCCGAGTTCAGAGGTCACCCATGTAGCTCGCTGCGAGACAGCCTTTTTAATTTTTTTTACTCAGTACTATTAATATAACACATGGGGATTGGATGATTTTGAAGAGGAGGCAAGTAGAACAAGAAGTATTATAT
>CAXITT010000079.1:1170094-1194748 GCA_964033795.1 Lymnaea stagnalis
TCTGTCTCTCTCTCTCTCTCTCTCTCTCTCTATATATATATATATATATATATATATATATATATATATATATATATATATATATATTTTATATATATAAGATAATCAGATAATCAAAGACATCATTGGTTTGTATTTTAAAGAAAAAACTCTTGTGTGTGTGGTGGGGTGGGTGGGTAGGTGGGTGGGTGGGAAGCAACCATAATGTAACAACCTTGACATAAGGTAATGAAACAACAGTTGGCTTTTTTATTTTTTTCGAAGTAGGTTTTGTTTTTAAAATTAAAATGTTTGTATTTATTTGAGAAAAACAATAACAAACAAAAACACTTTGGCCGATTCGGTGATTATGTTATAGTTTAGTTTCGTGGACGTGTTCTCTCTCTCTCTGTCTCTCTCTTCTGAATGGTCAGGTACACATTGACCATGTCGCCCTATTAGTGCACTGTGCTTAGTTATATAGGGGCTGCATAGTTATCCCAAGTCACAAAACCATAACACTTCACTTTATGATCAATTCAAATTCGATTTTTTTTCCCGCTGTTACAGTGCATTAATTATGGCTTCTTATGGGTACCATTTCATCGTTAGTTTTGGAAATTATGGCAGAATGTGCTTGTTCTTTTTGGTGGCCATGGCTAATTGTGGATTGGGGGGGGGGGTGGCATGTCATTGTTCATTGTCAATGTGGGAGTGTAGAATGTCATTGTTCATTGTCAATGTTGGGGACAATATGGATGCATAATCTATGTTATTAATTTTTTGTTTACCGTAACCATAGTTACAATTTGTTTTCATTAAATTTCTGTACTGTCAGTCCGGTGAGAATAGATCGAAATTCCCACATCAACCAAGAACAATTTTCATTGATTGTGGGTCATGTGTGTGGAAAGGGGTATCGAGACTTTCTATTACACTGATATCTAATCGCCTTATGAATTTTTTTTTTGTGGTCGTTGTAATCATCAAACCCCAACTATAATCCGATTATCTTTGGTTTGTGTTTGGTTATTTTTTCATTTGCGAGTATTGATCCGAATGAGGGGAGTTTTGTATTGATGATGAGTATCGATCTTATCAATATTATTCTGAAAACATTGTAAAGCATTCCGTATGTGGTAATGAACACATCTTCTTGTGTTGAGTATCGCAAACACACCATCACTAACTAGGGTTAAGGAGACACACCATCACTAACTAGGGTTAAGGAGACACGCCAATCACTAACTAGGGTTAATGAGACACGCCATCACTAAATAGAGTTAAGGAGACACGCCATCACTAACTAGGGTTAAGGAGACACACCATCACTAACTAGGGTTAAGGAGACACACCATCAATAACTAGGGTTAAGGAGACACACCATCACTAACTAGGGTTAAAGAGACACACCATCACTAACTAGGGTTAAGGAGACACGCCATCACTAACTAGGGTTAAGGAGACACACCATCTCTAACTAGGGTTAAGGAGACACACCATCTCTAACTAGGGTTAAGGAGACACACCATCACTAACTTGGGTTAAGGAGACACACAACCACTACTTAAATGGAAAAGGTATATGATTTGAGAATACAGAACCACTTCCTAGATGGTATAAGCCAATGTTTTAGAAACAAAGATTAATAGGCTATGGTTTAAGGAGATACAGAAGTACTACCTATGTTACAAGGAGATACAAAAACACTACCAATGTTACACGACGTCACATAAACACTACCAATTTTACATAGAGACACAGAAGCACTACCAATGTTACATGGAGACACAGAAACATTGATATATTACAAGGAGACACAGAAAAATTGTTATGTTGCAAGGAGACACAGAAACATTGATATGTTACAAGGAGAAATAGAAACATTTAAATGTTTGAGAGAGACACAGAAACGCTACAAATGTTACAAGGAGACACAGAACCAGTATCTATGCTACATGGAGACACAGAAACATTACCATGGAGATTCAAAAACTCTACCGATGTTACACGGAGACACATTAACACTACCAATGTTACATGGAGATTCAAAAATTCTACCGATGTTACAAGGAGACACAGAAACACTACCAATGTTACATGGAGATTCAAAAACTCTACCGATGTTACAAGGATACACAGAAACACTACCTTTGTTACACGATACTCCACAGGAAGTGAATCGCTTCGTGGGAGCAGGCTTCCATTCCGGCAGGTCGGGTTCCTGTCATTGTTCAGCCTATTGAAGGATGTAATAAGGTCTACTGAAATGTCACATTAAGAAATGGCATCAGTGAGCTGTCGAGCTAGCACTCTTTTTGACATCCCCAAAGCAACCGCCTCCCCCCTTAAGCCCGGTATCGGGCCGCGAAGCGGCACATTGGAGATGTCTCTTTGCCAGGATAGCCCCCCACCCGAGTCCGCTCGATCGGGTTCCACTGGGGGCTGTCCCAACCTAAAGACACCCGGTCGGTCCGACACTGTGTTCGCACACGGTGCACACGATCGTCTTTCTCAGGAGTCGGGGTGGAAAATTTACGTCCAAATATCTCCACCCATCCCGGGGAAGCGCTGGACGCCCTTTAAGAGGGTTTCGACCACGCAACTAGTTTGCGTAGTAGCTGGGACGAAACGTTTGGCTTGGAGCAGCTTCTCAGGGCTGCGTAGTAAGAATCATCGGCTAGAAGTTACCACCTTCGCCTTTCGCCTCCTATCCATTAACGACAGCTTGTAATCGTGATCCCTACCCTGTCCCTGCCTTTACTTCCGATTGTGAAGCATCACAGCTGTCAGCCCTGTTGGTGCTGTTTTTATTTACGGCAGGTACAGAGCACGTCCCTTCTCTACCCACGCAGGACGCGCCACAGTGGTCTTGTCCCCTGGGGTAACGTCGAGGGGGTCGGTGGCCGACAAGCCACCACAGGCTTGCCAACCGGATCCCGAAGGAGGAATAAGGTCTACTGAACGCTTTGAGCCAGTTTGAACCGAACACGCGGTTTCAAAAACAAAAGTACAACTTAAAAATAAAATTAAAAAAACCATTCATAACAAACATTGGAATGCAGTTCAAAATGTTGAAAAGTGATGACAATATTTTGGCTTGGATTTAAACCGAATACCTGTTCATTTTTTTGTGTCAACACACCATAGGGACAGATGACGTGGGACGACAGACAAGCGGCCATGTGAGGTAGGTCTGCACACCATTGTGACAGATGACGGGGACCAACGCCTTGTGCAGACCTACCTCACATGGCCGCTTGTCTGTCAACACACCATTGTGACAGATGACGGGGACCAACGCCTTGTGCAGACCTACCTCACAAGGCCGCTTGTCTGTCTCAGTCTTTTCCACAAGGCTCCGTCTTCGGACCCCTTTTGGAATTCCGGGTCTCCTTAAATATTTCGCCATTAGAGCATTTCGTAAGACTGTAATAATGATCGAGCCCTTTTAAACCTCTTTCAACATAGCGTACAATATTGACATAAAATTAAAAATCGCAACTCTAAATATAAAGCAGCAAGCGAAAATAACCACATATTTATAAAGAAAATACCCACATATTTATAAAGAAAATACCTACATATTTATAAAGAAAATACCCACATATTTATAAAGAAAATACCCACATATTTATAAAGAAAATACCCACATATTTATAAAAGAAAATACCCACACATTTATGAAAGAAAGACCCGCATATTTAATGAAAGAAAGTACCCACACATTTATCAAAGGAAGTACCCACACATTTATAAAAGAAAGTACCAACACATTTATGAAAGAAGGCTAAGTCTTAGCATGTATTTAATATTTACAATACAGACGGCCTAGGGTATTATTGAATGGTTCTTTTCCCTGGTAGAGTCGATAAGACGCATACAATTGATCTCAAACTGTCATTCGTCGGAGGGGGTGGGTGAGGGGGTGGGGGGGGGTTGGGACCGATAACGGCGATACCTTTGAATATTGTAACTCAGATAGTGTGTAATAGTCCTGCTGTTCTTCAATATCTTCTTCACCTAAGCCCCATGGAACTTGAGCAGAGACTAGTTGAATTAAAGCATCTTAGGACAGGTGCTTCTATTTAGTTTAGTAGATTGTTAGCGCGCCACTGACATGTCCGAGAGGGAGGGGCAAAAAGTGTGAACATCCCGTAGCCAAGGGTTATTTAATATTATTGAGTTCATGTTAAGTTTTGTCTTGACAGTTGTATGCCAAGTATTGGTAATCAGAAAACATGCTCACCGTGGCCTCCCTTCGCCCCCCCCTCCCCCACCCCCCACGCGCTTGCTTCTGATCCTCAATGAATTTTTGTAGGTGTAGGCGCCACTCGCGTATTCTTATGTCAATATCAAATATATCTTTTTTAGTATTAATGGGGGGAGAGGGGTACACCCTATAGACAAGGTTCTTTCAAATAAACACAACACGGCTAAACACAAAAGTGAATCTGGCTTAAAGTGCTTATAAATATTTGTGAGATTGTGTTTAATGAAGTGTAACCATTTACAGTAAACATACCATCCGACGTGCGGCCGACACAAGTGAAGTGTAAGCATTTACAGTTAACATACAATCCGACGTGCGGCCGACAAAAGTGAAGTGTAACCATTTACAGTAAACATACCATCAGACGTGCGGCTGACAAAAGTGAAGTGTAACCATTTACAGTAAACATACCATCAGACGTGCGGCTGACAAAAGTGAAGTGTAACCATTTACAGTAAACAGTAAAAGCTTAAAAAAAACTATATTTGAAATAAGTACAAGGTCAGTCATTTCACCTGACACAAGAGTAGATTTTTCTCATTCACTCATTCTACACAGGATAAAACGATGAGCAGCGGCGTATAAAATGGGTTGCGGGGGTGGGGGGTAGGGGTGGGGCGGAGATGTCCACCCCGAG
Organism: Lymnaea stagnalis; assembly: GCA_964033795.1. Taxonomy (NCBI): domain Eukaryota; kingdom Metazoa; phylum Mollusca; class Gastropoda; family Lymnaeidae; genus Lymnaea; species Lymnaea stagnalis. Next base: position 1,174,984 of record CAXITT010000079.1, read on the forward strand.
TGGCAATTGTTTTCTTTACGTGGAAAGGGCGGCATTTTTGGAAAACTTCGTGGAAGGGGGCGGCAAAAACTATCGGCCCCCCCTAGACCTAGCTACGCCCCTGACTGGGGTGCATCATAGAAAAAAAACATTACAACAGCAGATTTACTTCTAGGGTTCTGTAAAACAGCTATAGTAAACATTGATCATTATGTAGAAAAGCTAATAGAGCTCTGTAAGAAGCTTACAGAAAATCGAACTCAAAGTTTCCTTTCAAACTCATTTCAATTTTATTTTTCAAATAACCAATAAACAAAATATGATTGATCTTAGGAAATATGTGAAATTAGGCTTAGGGCACTTAGGGCACACAGGACCCATAGGATGTCAATAATTATTCAGCACAAATGTAAGTAGGGTAAATATGTCAACAGAATCGTAACCACAAAAGACCCAGGCAACACCGAGCCTGACATGGGCACATAGCATGACGTAGCAAAGTTTGATCAAATATAGGGCATGGAGCAGCCAAGATTTGACCATGTCAATATTCCTACACGGGTGGATAGGAAAGCGGCGAGGGAAAGGAGTGGGGCTGGGGGTGTGGAGTATAAAATCCCGAGGCAAACCGAGCGTTGACAACTCTTGAGAGCAGCGCATGTGAAAGATTAACTTTGGAACAAACCGTGGGAGTTGATGTTCTTGATTGGAGAGTTTACAGTGTAGTGGAAGAATATGTCAGGAAGCGAAATGTTCAGAAGGTAAAATTGCTTGTTAAATTTTGATGACACAAGGGGATGTGGCGTTATTTTGTGATTCTTTTTTTTTTTTTTTTTTAGAGAAACGTGAATGCTGGGAAAACTAATGTCAACATTTTATTTATTTTCTTTGAATCTAAACAAAAAAATCCAGTTCACCATCTCATGACAAAAAAAATAATTCTTATTTAATTTTAATTTTTTTTATTTTTTTTAAAAAGTCATTACCTATCCTTAAATCCTCCACGACCACAAAAGAAATGCATTTTGTTTGCTGAAATTCCATTACTGACCTTAAAATCCTTCACAAGCACAAGGAATGGAAATGTTAAGTTTCATTGAATATTTTGAAAGAAATCTTTCACCCAATGACTTCAAAGAGAGAGAGAGAGAGAGAGAGAGAGAGAGAGAGAGAGAGAGAGAGAAATGTTCACACCATTGCTGTAGGCACACATGCTACAGGCAAAGTATAAAATTCAGGCACTCTATAGAATGGCTATTCAATGTGTACAATGTCTTATTTCTGTATTTGACTACGAATCGTCAGGCATTGTATAGAAGGCCTATAATAGTCTACAGAGACCTTTAATAGCATACAAAGGATTGAAATACCATTACTGACCTTAAAATCCTTCACAAGAACAAGGAATGGAAATGTTAAGTTTCATTGAATATTTTGAAAGAAATCTTTCACCCAAAGACTTCAAAGAGAGAGAGAGAGAGAGAGAGAGAGAGAGAGAGAGAGAGAGAGAGAAATGTTCACACCATTGCTGTAGGCACACATGCTACAGGCAAAGTATAAAATTCAGGCATTCTATAGAATGGCTATTCAATGTGTACAATGTCTTATTTCTGTATTTGACTACGAATCGTCAGGCATTGTATAGAAGGCCTATAATAGACTACAGAGACCTTTAATAGCATACAAAGGGGATAGGCTTTTAAACAAATAAACAGCTTAAAATATTTTAAGTAAAGAACGGCCATTAGAAGTTTTCTGTTTTTTTATAAAATTTATCTATTGCTAAATAGTTCTTATTGCTTTAAGCTGAACGCAGCCCTCGTTGTGTTCCTGTTATTTCTGGCAGCAGACACCCTACCATTTCTCTTATTTCTGGCAGCAGACATCCTACCATTTCTCTTATTTCTGGCAGCAGACGTCCTACCATTTCTCTTATTTCTGGCAGCAGACCTCCTAGAATTACTCTTAGTTATGTCATCATACCTCCTAGTATTTCTCTTAGTTCTGCAGCAGACCTCCTAGTATTACTCTTATTTCTGGCATCATACCTCCTAGTATTTCTATCATTTCTGGCATTAGACCTCCTAGTATTACTCTTATTTCTGGCATCAGACCTCCTAGTATTACTCTTATTTGTGGCATCAGACCTCCTACTATTACTCTTATTTCTGGTATCATATCTCCTAGTATTACTCTTATTTCTGGCATCAGATCTCCTAGTATTACTCTTATTTCTGGCATCAGACCTCCTACTATTACTCTTATTTCTGGTATCAGACCTCCTAGTATTACTCTTATTTCTGGCATAAGACCTCCTAGTATTACTCTTATTTTTGGCATCATACCTCCTTGTATAATCTCTTAGTTCTGCAGCAGACCTCCTAGTATTACTCTTATTTCTGGCATCGGACCTCCTAGTATTACTCTTATTTCTGGCATCAGACATCCTACTATTACTCTTATTTCTGGTATCAGACCTCCTAGTATTACTCTTATTTCTGGCATAAGACCTCCTAGTTTTACTCTTATTTTTGGCATCATACCTCCTTGTATAATCTCTTTATTCTGCAGCAGACCTCCTAGTATTTCTCTTATTTCTGGCATCAGACCTCCTAGTATTACTCTTATTTCTGGCATCAGACCTCCTACTATTACTCTTATTTCTGGTATCATATCTCCTAGTATTACTCTTATTTCTGGCATCAGATCTCCTAGTATTACTCTTATTTGTGGCATCATACCTCCTACTATTACTCTTATTTCTGGTATCATATATCCTAGTATTTCTCTTATTTCTGGCATCAGATCTCCTAGTATTACTCTTATTTCTGGCATCATATCTCCTAGTATTTCTCTTAGTTCTGATGCAGACCTCCAAGTATTTCTATTATTTCTGGCAGCAGTTTGCACTTGTATGCTATTTTGAAGAACACAATACTTTTTTTATTTTACACAAATGATGACATCTAATGTTATTGCTGGTGCACATATCCAATTTTGAGTGATGTTTGCGCATTCATGCTATGTTAGGTGGCTGCATCGATTCAAAGTTATAGAAGTTGAATATATCAAATGTTTTCAAAGGTGCATACATCCGATTTAAATTATGTTCTTCTATCCAATGCTATTTTGGTGCATTTGTCCAATGTTATTTTAAGGGCACATATGCAATGTTATTTTTGGTGCATATATCCAATGTTATTGTAGAAGCATATATGCAATATTTGTGTTTGTAGATATGTACAATGGTATTTTAGATGGATGTATCCAATATTATTTAATGTGCATATATCATGTTATTGTAGGCGCATATTTCACATGTTATTGAAGTGAATATATCCAGTGTTATTAATAGGCGTATATATCTATGTTATTGTAGGTGTATATTTCCAATGTTAATGAAGTGCATATGTCTAGTGCTATTGTAGGCGCATATATCAAATGTTATTGTTGGTGAATGTTCGATTCTGCTAGAAGGGATTTGTTATTCAAGAAATCTTTTTCTTGGAAAGAGGAAAATTCGGAGTTTAAAAAATTCAACCGACGATGTCTGAAGGTAGCAGCTAAGATTGCCAGTGATTTTAAATCGTAGGTCCCTCACAAAAACGTAGCAGTGGTCTTACCAGCTAAGCTACAGCTGATGCAATAAAAATACGAGCTAAAAGAAATGTTGATGCAAAAATCAAATTTTTGTCTGTTTTTTTTTAAATTTCGTGTGTAAAAAATACAACTTTCTAGTCTGAAAGTAAGTGGTGTTGGCCTGGCTATATAAAATATTGAATATATTTTGAACATTTTTGTTGGTCGATAAATATATATCCAAAAATGGTGCATGGTAGATAATATTTACCGTGGTGATAGATACAAGAGCAACGTGTCTCAGTCATAATTATAAACAAAAGATACCCAATAGCTTTTGCCTCTAGCTATAGGTAATATTGAATGAAGGAAAGTCAACATGACATAGATGTGAGCCGCTATATGTTGAAAATGTAAGCAAATTTATCGCAATCCTAGCGCCTTTAAAATACCGTTATCGTGCATGCGTGGTACCGTTATGCTACCGCTGGTGTGCTGTTGCAGTGCCTCCACAGCACCTTTGAAAGTAATTTTAAGGTACCACCGCGTGACCGGTGAGGCAGGACTGTCCTATTATGATTCAATTGAACTATCCCTGTATATAGCTACCGTAAAAAGATTTGTCACGACGCCAGAACGGCTTGACTTTTATCATGCCTTGCATGTTGATCCTCGTGGTTCAAGCCAGTCTGAAACGCTTCAAATATTTGTTCTGCTCAACGCTTCGGTCGCTTAACAGGAGAAAAAAAAGTCAATAGTACTGGTACATTCTTTCCCGTCCGAACACCCAAACATACAAACACACAGATTACGCCAATCAATGGAAGCGTACAGCGTAAATCGAGCTGATTACTCTCGTGGTTAAATACCCTAACCGGGCTTTACTGGGGAGGAGCGTGGCGCGGGTATGCCCCCCCCCCCCACGCGTGTCCTGTCTAAACTCGAGGGTATACTTAGGCAAGCGTCGACAATGGAAAGCTTGTCCGACTCAGTCATCATCAAAATTAAAACCCCTACCCGGGCTTTACGGGGGGGGGGGGGGGCGGGGGGTGGCCCCCCCCCCCCCCACGCGTGTCCTGTCTAAACTCGAGGGTATACTTAGGCAAGCGTCGACAATGGAAAGCTTGTCAGACTCAGTCATCATCAAACTGATGGCATTTCAGCCGCCGGTAAAGAAAGCAGCTGAAAGACACCAACAGATAATACGTAACGCAGCATTCACATGAAAAGAATCCCTGTCCACAATTTGTAATCGGATCTCTGTGAGTGTATGCGTGTGTGTGTGTGTGTTCTGTGTGTGCGCGTTCAACTACTTAACGCAGCAGCTGATGTGATGGGTTATGTACAGATCTTGTGATCATTTTAAAATCGAACATCATTTTAAGCACACAATTGAAATACGGACATTGTAAGCTTGGACCTACCACCAAGAGAAATTGTAGCCCGCGAGTCCATCTAGCCCAACAAAAACACAACACTATCGCATGGTCGTTGTTGAGGAAGAGACATATATTTTTAAAAAAAAATTACATTTGGTTTGGTCCCGGAGACACTAGCGCACCGGTTGACCGAATGTCCCTCACTAGATGTCCCGGGGGAAGCCAGGGCGGTTGGCGAACCCTATCTGAGGAAAATGTTGTTTGGCTCAGCTCAGCAGATGGAGCTGGCAGCCATTTTACAAGCCGGGGTCATAAGAGAGTAATCTCAGACCTTCACCAGAATACGTGTGTTTGTTAGTATAGGTATCTTATGCTTCAATATCAGGTTTTGTGAACTAGATTTAGGGACGGGAATGTGTTGTAAGTGGGTTGGGGGGGGGGAGTTGTTGATCGTGAGAGGTTTTGTGAGTTGTAGGTCGTGAGGCCAGATCGTGAATTTGGTCCGCGGTGTTGAGCTTGTGTGCATACGCTGAGTGGTTCGTTGTGTAGGGTTTATAAACAGGGCGATGTGTTAAGGGAGATGTTCAGAGTCAGTGGTGAGTTTGCGTGACAGTGCGATTGTCAGTGTTGTCGGAATAGAGAACGTTCTGTGAACTGACAGTTCCTGGTGATGATGCAGAATTAACATCTTCTCTCATGGAATGGTTGTTCTTGATCTTAAAGTGTGGACCAAGCACGGCTGTGTGGCAGTGGAGCTGGGCAACGGTGCCAGTAATGTCTAAAAATTGTAAGATTCGACACTCGGAACGGGCTGAAAAAAAGAGATGTCACATTTCGAAGCACTGACGTTCCTTTTAATGGGGAAGATCGTAACATCAGGGCCGGACCTACGGTGGCTGGCGCCCCGGGTAAGCTTATCTTTGGCGCCCCCTTTAAGTATAATCATAAACTTTTTTTGAAAGGAAATTAATTGGGTTTAAGTAAGTTTATAAGCTAGGTTTTTTGTTTGTTTGATAAACAATGAACAATTATTTTTTTTCCTTAACTTGTATTTGGACAGCATGAACAATTATCCTACCGTGGGCATTGTGAACAATTATCCTACCGTGGGCAGTACGAACAAGTAGCTTACAGTGGACAGTATGAACAATTAGCCTACAGATTACATTTTTTTCTACCCTAAATATTTTATTTTTGCACTTTATATATTTATATTCTTTGCAATATTATTCTCTATAGACCAATTGAATTCATACTTTCTTGGTACAGGGATGGTCGTAAATATGTTTTTGTAAGTTTTAGTTGACTAAAGCTTCTCTCGCCAGCGGCTACAGTAAATAGGTACTGTAAACATTATTCTTAGTGCTATCCAAAGATTCGACATGACATCCTGTCACTTATTAGTGTTTTGTGAATTTAGCGGCTTCCATTGGACGCTTTACATCATGAGGAAATAATTATTTGACTACATCTGGTTCAGTCCACAGACCCCATCCATTTGTATCAATACTTTCTTGATACCTTAACTCATTGGTCGGAAAACCGCGGCTCTTTAGTGACCTGAGTGCGGCTCGGCCAGCCGGCCACCAATTGGTTTTGACTCCGAAAAACATGGTTCATGACGGGTCCTTGAAAAGAAATTTGGCTCTCAAAAAAAAAAATAAAAAAAAATTGAATCGACTTGCTGCTGATTTTTGGCTCTTTTGACTGAGTTTTCCTTTGCAACTCCTCAAAACAATCTGATAAAGACTTTATAGCTCTGTCCAGTATTACATTAAGCGCCGCATGATTTTTGTTCTGTGTAATCTGCATTTGAAATCTCGTCAGTGCACTCATATATTTTTCGTGACAGCATTTCCCTTACAAATAGATTATTTCGTTCTGAACATTTTTTTCCCACAATAGTGAACGTGAGTTTCTTTAGACACCACTCGGCGTAGATGTTCACTCCTTGTAAATCGAATCTTCCAAGTAGCTCAAGAAAACTATTAAAAAAATTTAAAAATTCCCATTGACTTCAATGCACCTACGAAGGAAGCGGGCTGCCTGTGCTAGCAGCGACTTTTGCCTCCACTTCCTGTGCACGGGCATACGATTCATCTAATAATGGCAGACAAGCATTTGGCACCCAAATTTATGGTTCTTCTATGGCGTCCACATTAATTTGCTTTTTTTCGTATTTTTCAAGATCGCTAATGGCGCCTTTGAACGTGGCGCCCCTGGGGCAACTGTCCGAGTTGCCGGCACCTTGAGGCAGCCCGGTTCCATATTTACAACTTTTTTTTCAAATTGTTTTAACATTTTGAGTAGCTGTGTTGGCGCACATCGGATTTTTCGACAAACTGGTTTTCAGTTTTAGGAATCCGGCTTTCAACCGGGTATTGGATTTAGGAATCTGGTTTTAAACCGGTTATCGGTTTTTGTTTTTTTGTTTTTCAAGGCACTCCCAAATTTTCCGCCCATATAATGTCAGATGGCCATGTCATATTTTATAAGATAATAATGGGGAGTTCAAATCTATTTTTAGAACAGCCAAAGCAACAATCTTCCCTGTTTAGATGTCGTTACCACAATTTGGTAATGATCTCACCCCCCCCCCCTGGTTATTTACACTCTACCGGTTCTTGATATTTGCGGCAATGTGGCCACTTTTTGTAACTGCATTCCACACCTGCCATTAACGCAACATTCAATTTTTATAATGACTGGTAGTAAATGCTATCTACCTGCCATTTAGGTCAAATTTTATAAGTGGCAAGTGTGCCATCTATGGGACAAGGGATTGTGTACCCCCAAGGCGTGTTCACCCCCACTGCACTGAAGTCATGAGTTCCCGGTGTGGGGGGCATGTATATAAGGCTGGTGACTTAACTCCTAGGAAAAAGGTCTGACGCGGAGTGTCTGTGTAACTGAGATTTGATGTGTGTAAACTGCTACTTGAGGACGGCTACATGTGGGTTTTTTTTAGATTTGACTGTCCGTGCAAAATGATTTTATCACACGTCACGCGTTGATGATAAGACAAAGCTATAGTTCTCAAGATCCGTATTTCCTTGTGTTACTATAACTTAAAACTATAAGGCACACCACCACTGGGATACATGTAATGTAACCCTAAATCGATCCCTTTGCCTAACCTGAACCCTAAATCGATCCCTATGCCTAACCTGAACCCTAAATCGATCCCTATGCCTAACCTGAACCCCAAATCGATCCCTTTGCCTAACCTGAACCCTAAATCGATCCCTTTGCCTAACCTGAACCCTAAATCGATCCCTATGCCTAACCTGAACCCTAAATCGATCCCTATGCCTAACCTGAACCCTAAATCGATCCCTATGCCTAACCTGAACCCTAAATCGATCCCTATGCCTAACCTGAACCCTAAATCGATATCTCAACCTAACCTAAACCATAATTCACGGCAACTTTAATAATCACGCAAATGACGTCACGGGATGATATCTTTGCTTTAGCTTTTTTTTTTAAAAATTGTCAAATTTCATCTTAAAATAAAGAAACACATTCTATTTTGTCAATAGTGATAAAAGTATTTCGATAATCAATTTGTAAAATTCAACAACCGGTTTTCGGTTTCGAGACCGATAACAGTAAATCATTATTAGACGCTATTTTTAACCATGTTCCGCTGTTCTAAATCACCTGACTTTCCAATATTTTTCCCTGTTATAATCTCTTTAATATTCTTTGTTTTCTTGTTGCGCTAAACATCTTCCACAATCCAAGTTTATTCATCAAAACATTGACGTGTGTCTTTTTACGTATATCCATGATTTCAAATGCACAATCATTCCATTCCTATTCCACTCCACTCCAATTCAATCCATTTAAAATCCAAATTTTCCATTCCGCAGACCTGGCGATCCGTCAGAGATTGAGTTTCACATCAATGGCGTCAAGCATAACGGTAAGTCAGTGACGCACATTCGGTCTCTCATCAAACTTCTCAGGAAGTCATTGAATGGTGTACACTTGGTCATCATCAGTGGATTCTCGACCAAAAAAAAAAAAAAGAAATCCACACATGGTTACATTTACTCCTATTTTGACTCCATGGTCGATTCCCCTCCAAGTGCGTGATGATCCCGTTTATCTCGAAGTTTTGTAAGATATCGCTTTATTAGTGTTTTTTATAAAGTATAGATGTGTTTTTTTTCTGATTTCCCGCACCAACATCTCCAATGTTCCCGCACCAACATCTCCAATGTTCCCGCACCAGCATCTCCAATGTTCCCGCCCCAACATCTCCAATGTTCCCGCCCCAACATCTCCAATGTTCCCGCACCAACATCTCCAATGTTCCCGCGCCAACCTCTCCAATGTTCCCGCACCAACATCTCCAATGTGCCCGCACCAACAATAGATGTGTTTTTTTTCTTATTTCCCGCACCAACATCTCCAATGTTCCCGCACCAACATCTCCAATGTTCCCGCACCATCATCTCCAATGTTCCCGCCCCAACATCTCCAATGTTCCCGCCCCAACATCTCCAATGTTCCCGCACCAACATCTCCAATGTTCCCGCGCCAACATCTCCAATGTTCCCGCACCAACATCTCCAATGTTCCCGCACCAACATCTCCAATGTTCCCGCACCAACATCTCTAATGTTCCCCCACCACAGTGACAGACAAGTTCCCGCCCACCACGTCACTCAATGAGTACATCAGGGATGTGGCCGGACTCAAGGGCACCAAGGTCATGTGTAAAGAAGCCGGCTGCGGCTGCTGTGCCGTGACCGTGACCTACGCCCCTGGAGGGGACAAGATGGAGACCATGAGCATTAACTCGGTATGGGAATCTATTTGGGACCTTGCATTTATGAAGTGAAAATTTCTGCAGAAAAACCAAATCAGGGGAGAGCAATTTTATAATTTTTATTTCATTAAAAAAAAAAAAAAAACTAATTTACATTCCTCGAACAAAAAAATATCGATTGTTATGTCTGTTATTTAATGTCACAAGTTCACATTTCTATTATGGAATCTCACATGTGCGCATGTCTGTTATTTTAATGTCCCCAGTGCACATGTCCCCTGTACAGTGTGGACGGCTGGCAGATCACCACAGTCGAAGGCTTAGGAAGTCAGAAAGATGGATTTCATCCCATCCAGGAGAGGATAGCCCAGTACAATGGTACCCAGTGCGGATACTGTACACCTGGATTCGTCATGTCTATGTACGGGTAAGTCATGTGTCAAGCAGGCGCCATAAGTGTCGAGATGGACTGGCATTGGTACGTCACAGTCAGACCGTGTGGAGGTGAGGGAGATAAAGTGAGGATTCGGTGAGGGGGTGGTTTCAAAGTAGCCGGGAGTGTCAGAGTTTGACAGATATATGTTTATGTGTAGGATACTTGATTATATGAATTATATTGTTCAAAGTAGTAGGGAGTGTCATGGCTTGAGAGATACCGGCATAAGATGTGTGATAGTTGAGTACATTGTTTAAAGTAATAGGGAGTGGTCAGAGGTTAAGAGATACAGGTAAAAGATGAGTTTATTATAAGAGTACTTTGATCTAGCTTTGGGCAGAGGGCTCAGTAGAAGGGGAGATGTGTCTTTAAGTGGGGGGGGGGAGTGTGGTGGATGTGAGTAGGTAAGGGATTTTGCATGTGTGGGGACACACCTTTGAGAACGCCCAAACTCAGAGTACCAAAATAGAAGGGGAGATGTGTCTTTAAGTGGGGGGGGGGGAGTGTGGTGGATGTGAGTAGATATGGGATTTTGCATGTGTGGGGACACACCTTTGAGAACGCCCAAACTCAGAGTACCAAAAACGTGTGTGCGTGTTGCCGCTGAGCTCTCGTAAATCGCTCTCGACCTGAAGATGTTAAAAGTTACTCAAATTACGTTTATTTTAAGCCATCTCCAGTAATGTAGACGTAATTGCATCTAATGACCACACAGGCAGTTAAAATAAAAACAGAGGTAGGTGCATTTATTGACCTCACAGCAGAGCACACTGTGCCTCCATTCACATTTCTTGTTGTATGGCTTAATTGTTTGTCTGAATAAGGGTGAACAATTCGAGAAGCATTGGACCAGCTGCTAAACTTCCGTCATTCAGCGGTAATTGTTTTCTATAGGGTGTTGCGCAACATCCCACCATATTCTAACACCGAACCTTCCTCTAATAGTTCAGTTGACTATTGTAGGTCTACTTTTGCTTTAATTATACTCTTACGAACCCCCTTGCCATGCACCCATGTCACCAAACCTTGTTTACTCTTCCTCCGGAGCTAATCTTCAGTCTACTACACCTTCCTCAAAAAGGAAAAGAAAAAAAATAACACGTCATTTTCTGTTTCAAGAAGAAGACTTTTGGCCGAAACACTCCTTGGTTTTTTATTGTTTTTTTGTCAATGACGAAGTTTTCACTTACCATGTGTTAATTATTTCCTAATGTTTTAATTTCACCTCCTGCTCATCCCATACAGGGGCGTGTACCTAGCGTCAGTGACACCCCGGGGCTGGCTAAGGTGGTGGCCGCTCCCTCCACAAAGAAATCAGAAGTTGGACGAAAATGTCATCCACCCCCCCACTCTAATTTTAAAGGAAAGAAGTACCACCCGGGCTGGACCGCCCTCGACCCCTTCATACGCCTATGCATTTTCTTTATACCACATTTCCGTTTCCTCGCGATACGGGAGATTACTCAAACTTCATGCCTGAACTATAGATAACGTCTCTGTGCCAGCAATTCTTAAAGGTCAATTTTCTAGGTGGAAATTATTAATTAATATTTAATGATGTGCTAGGGGAGTTGATTTATTATAGGATTATATCCGATCTCGGATGTGGCCGTGCAAAGCACTCAATGGTCCCATGTACAAAGCACTCCAATGGTCCCATGTACAAAGCACTACAATGGTCCCATGTACAAAGCACTCCAATGGTCACATGTACAAAGCACTCCAATGGTCCCATGTACAGAGCACTCCAATGGTCCCATGTACAAAGCACTCCCGTGGTCACATGTACAAAGCACTCCAATGGTCCCATGCACAAAGCGCTCCAATGGTCCCATGTACAAAGCGCTCCAATGGTCCCATGTACAGAGTGCTCCAAAGGTCCATGTACAAAGCGCTCCAATGGTCCCATGTACAAAGCAATCCAAAGGTCCATGTACAAAACACTCCAAAGGTCCCATGTACAAAGCACTCCAAAGGTCCCATGTACAAAGCACTCCAAAGGTTCCATGTACAAAGCACTCCAATGGTCCAATGTACAAAGCACTCCAATGGTCCCATGTACAAAGCACTCCAATGGTCCCATGCACAAAGCACTCCAATGGTCACATGCACAAAGCGCTCCAATGGTCCCATGTACAAAGCACTCCAATGGTCCCATGTACAAAGCACTCCAATGGTCCATGTACAAAGCACTCCAATGGTCCCATGTACAAAGCACTCCAATGGTCCCATGCACAAAGCACTCCAATGGTCACATGCACAAAGCGCTCCAATGGTCCCATGTACAAAGCGCTCCAATGGTCCCATGTACAAAGCACTCCAATGGTCCATGTACAAAGCACTCCAAAGGTCCATGTACAAAGCGCTCCAATGGTCCCATGTACAAAGCGCTCTAAGGTCCATGTACAAAGCGCTCCAAAGGTCCATGTACAAAGTGCTCCAATGGTCCCATGTACAAAGTGCTCCAATGGTCCCATGTACAAAGCACTCCAATGGTCCCATGTACAAAGCACTCCAAAGGTCCCATGTACAAAGCACTCCAAAGGTCCCATGTACAAAGCACTCCAAAGGTTCCATGTACAAAACACTCCAATGGTCCCATGTACAAAGCACTCCAATGGTCCCATGTACAAAGTAGCCCACAAATATACACAGACACGTTGAATTTCGTACACATATTTAAGCTGACACGGGAAGATAACGGGATGACTCGCCATTATAAATGTTCACGTCCATCACGCAAAGGAGTCTTCCACTGTCTCGACGTGATGAAGACACTATTTTAATGTACACATGTCACGTAGGTTAGGTGTCATTGAAATGTCATGGGTGTATTAAAAATGATATTATTTCTGTTACATCCCAAAAATTCGTAAAAAATAATTTTTTTACCCAATCCCCCCCCCCCACACACACACACTTCTTTCTCTTTTTCACCAGCCTGCTCCACCAACAGCCCCAGCCCACACAACAAGAGATCGAGGACTCATTCGATGGTCACGTGTGCCGGTGTACAGGCTACAGGTCAATCTTGGACGCCATGAAATCATTTGCTTCAGACTCGACCACCCCTGGGGCCAAATGTATTGACATTGAGGTAATTTAGATTTATTACTACAGACTCCACCATCCCTGGGGCCAAATGTATTGACATTGAGGTAATTTAGATTTATTGCTTCAGACTCCACCATCCCTGGGGCCATGTGTTTTGACATTGAGGTAATTTAGATTTATTGCTTCAGACTCGACCACCCCTGGGGCCATGTGTTTTGACATTGAGGTAATTTAGATTTATTGCTTCAGACTCGACCACCCCTGGGGCCAAGAGTATTGACATTGAGGTAACTTAGATTTATTGCTTCAGAATTGATCATTCCTGGGGCAAAATGTATTGACATTGAGGTAACATAGATTTGTTGCTTCAGACTCGACCATCCCTGGGGTCAAGTGTATTGATATTGAAGTACCCGCTTTGGCCTAGCTATTTATTGCATGAGCCAGGGCCCTGCAGAGGCCGAGGCCGCGTGGGACCCACAATGGGCCCATTTTTTTTAGAAAAATCAAACCACGTTTGTTTTCTGCTATGCGTTTGCATAACCTTAAACTGGCGAGTTTCCCAGAGATATTTTTTTTTATATTCGCTGATTGCTCATCGAAAACTGGATCTGATGAGATCGCATTGGTCCTCGAGACTCTTGAAGCATTGAAATGCTATTTTTAGATTGTCGCGTTCAGGGATATGACAATGGCGCAAATATGGCTGCAAAGTATAAAAGAGTTTCAATGTTTGGCTATTCTTCTCGGGTTGATATCCACTGTATTCCTTCTAACCACTGTATTCCTTCTAACCACGTGGATGTCCATCTTTGAAATCCTGTGGAGTTAATGCAGCTCCAAGCTGTACGGATGATGTGACCTTTTTTGGGGTTGTTCAATCTGAGTACACTATATTTTTATCACGCCCACAGCGCTGGATGTACTGAAGAAAAGGATTGGTGGGTTCTTCGCTCCAAGGATTTTTTGGGGACTCTGTCAAACCACTTACAAGGGTCCACTATTTCTCCAAGATCATTTGTCTGCAATGACTGAAGCTGTGAGAGAAGTTCTGCATCTGAATCAGAGCCCAACCACAAGCCCACATGTAACGGGGAATATTGAATATAAGATATCCTTAATATATGTCAACGTCGCAGGGGTTTGGATTAAAGAACTAACTCTGATTGACCGCAGTAGCCAGATTCTTCAAGCCCGGAAAGCTTGCTATTGACACTGTAGTGGCCAATTTTATATGTGAACTGAAATCTTTTCGGGATGAGCGGACAAACTTTCTGAAGCAAAAATCAGTCCTCATTCTGGTCTCTTTGTTGACACTGGACCCTATGAAGAAATCAATATCATAAGAAACCTTTTTACCACATATTTGATTCTCTTAAAGCTTGACTGACAGCTCCTGTAACAGCAATTTAAGAGACTGCAGCTAGAAAGTGTTTTTGTTATTGTGTTTCAGATAAGTATAGTTGTTTCAAATTCGCAAAACGTTTGATGTAATTATTTGGACATTTGTAGAGCCCAAAATTTGGATTTGCTTGGGCCTTAAATACCCTGTTCCACCCTGGCACGACTAGGGGTAGCCTTCAGCTTGAATCCTTTGTAGAAACATTTTTTTCTTAATTGAAATGGAATAGAAGAAATCTCAAAAACACAAAATATTTTTTTAATTTTTTTTTTAGACGTCTCTGATCTCTGCTACATGATTTTTAACCCCAGCCCAGGCCCAGATTCAAAACCTTGCTCTGACGCTAACTTAACACCTATCATATAGATCCGTTTTTTTAAACTTGGCTACACATCTGCTTTTAGGTTTTTCAATTTTGCAGTTTATTTTTGTTCGACTAGAAAAATATAAATGTATTTAGTTCATTTAAAAGATGTATTTTTTAAAAAACATGTCAACATCGTGTTGTGCAGGACCTGAACAGGAAACTGTGTCCCAAGACCGGCGAGGCGTGTCACAACAGCAACAGCGGTGACAGGAAATGCAGCCCCACCAAAGGAAGAGCGTCCTTGAACGGTGACAAGTCGAGTCCGTCCCTTGCCCTGGATCTGCGAGAGAGCCGCTGGTACAGGCCGGTCAGTCTGAAGGACGCCGGCAAACTCTTGCAGCAGCACAAGACGCACACGACCAAACTGGTCTTCGGGAATACGGCTTCAGGTATAGCGTGTAGCCTCTGTTGTCACAGGGTCAGCACTGTGTCTGTTGTCACAGGGTCAGCACTATGTCTGTTGTCGCAGGGTCAGCCCTGTGTCTGTTATCACAGGGTCAGCACTGTCTGTTGTCACAGGGTCAGCACTGTGTCTGTTATCACAGGGTCAGCACTGTGTCTGTTGTCACAGTGTCAGCACTGTGTCTGTTGTCGCAGGGTCCGCCCTGTGTCTGTTATCACAGGGTCAGCACTGTGTCTGTTGTCACAGTGTCAGCACTGTGTCTGTTGTCGCAGGGTCAGCCCTGTGTCTGTTATCACAGGGTCAAAACTGTTTCTGTTGTCGCAGGGTCAGCCACTGTTTCTGTTGTCACAGGGTCAGCCACTGTGTGGCGCTCGGCTGTTTGACGACGAAAAAATACACACATAAACGGTGTTTGGTGGCCTCAAGTCAAATCAACGCTATTAAAACATTTGTTTGAAGACATTAAGTGATACACATAAATGATATATAATCATGTACATAATCCAAATATAAGAATGATAACCGCTGGAAATGGCTTGATAAAGATTATCTTAATATATGATGTCCTAACGCAGTGGTTCTCTACCTTCCTAGTGTCGCGACCCACAGGTTGAGAACCGCTGTCCTAATGTCTTCCCACGTCTTGGTCTTGGTTCCAGCCGTGAATCCATTAGTAAAAAAAAAATTTTTTCGTTTAAGAAATAGTTCAAAGATGAGATATATCTTTATATCTTTTAAAAAATAAAACTATAAATATTTATATTTTTCCAAGAAATTTAACTGGCAACAAATACACAACAGGTAAAACTCAATAGTATTTGAAGACAAACACACATATACGACACATGCATCTTTACATATCACAGGTATTTTCAAGCACCAGGGACCCTTTGAGGTGTACATCGACCTAAGGGCGGTCAAGGAACTATACGTGTATGTGGTGAGTAGTCCAAGGTGAACTGCATGTGGTGAGTGGTCCAATGTGAACTGCATGTGGTGAGTGGTCCAAGGGTGTTCTGCATGTGGTGAGTAGTCCAACGTGAACTGTATGTGGTGATTAGTCGAATAAACACTGTATGTGGTGAGTGGACCAATGTGAACAATATGTGTATGTGGTGAGTGTTCCAATGTGAACTATATGTGTATGTGGCGAGTGGTCCAATGTGAACTATACGTGTATATGGTGAGGGGTCCAATGTGAACTATACGTGTATGTTGTGAGTGGTCCAATGTGAACTATACGTGTATGTGGTGAGTGGTCCAATGTGAACTATACGTGTATGTGGTGAGTGGTCCAATGTGAACTATACGTGTATATGGTGAGTAGTCCAATGTGAACTATACGTGTATATGGTGAGTGGTCCAATGTGAACTATACGTGTATGTGATGAGTGGTCCAATGTGAACTATACGTGTATATGGTGAGTTGTCCAATGTGAACTATACGTGTATGTTGTGAGTGGTTCAATGTGAACTATACGTGTATGTTGTGAGTGGTCCAATGTGAACTATACGTGTATGTGGTGAGTGGTCAAATGTGAACTATACGTGTATGTGGTGAGTGGTCCAATGTGAACTATACGTGTAAATGGTGAGTGGTCCAATGTGAACTATACGTGTATGTGGTGAGTGGTTCAATGTGAACTATCTATATGCGTGTATTGTGAGTAGCCCTAGGTAACTATACGTGTATGTGGTGAGTAGTCCAATGTGAACTATCTATATGCGTGTGTGGTGAGTAGTCCTAGGTAACTATACGTGTATGTGGTGAGTGGTTCAATGTGAACTATATCTGTATGGGGTGAGTAGTCAAATGTGAACTTATGGGGTGAGTAGTCAAATGTGAACTATACGTGCATATGGTGAGTGGTTCAGTGTGAACTTTATGTGTATAGTCTGAGTAGTCAAATGTGAACTGTATGTGGTGAGTTGTTTAATGTGAACTATTTGTGTTTGTGGTGAGTGGTTCATTGTGGAAGTCTATGTATATTGTATGCTTGTAATTAGTTTTTGTAGTGTTGTGTTTTTTTTTAAATGTGGTGAATTATAGATATGTTTTTTGTTGACTTTGTACCGCGCTTCGAGCCTTTGGGGATGAAGCGGGTTTTTTAAATGAACTTTATTATGTGGTGAGTGGTTCACGTTCAACAAACTTTAAAACAGAGACAAGAGCTTTTACACACATTAAAGGGAAATTTTATTCTGATAGTATGGGGGCTACTTCAGGTTGTCATCGTATGTGTCGCCAACAGGCAACACCTACAACTTTCAGATCTGGCAGACACACGCACGCACTCTTCACTGCGGCAAATTAGTATAGCATAATTTGATTTCTAAGATGGATTACAAGGGATAAGATTGCTAAGTATACAAGGGATAAGATTGCTAAGTATACAAGGGCCAAGATTGCTAAGTATACAAGGGCCAAGATTGCTAAGTATACAAGGGCCAAGATTGCTAAGTATACAAGGGCCAAGATTGCTAAGTATACAAGGGCTAAGATTGCTAAGTATACAAGGGCTGAGATTGCTAATTACACAAGGGCTAAGATTGCTAATTACACAAGGGCTAAGATTGCTAATTACACAAGTGCTAAGATTGCTAATTACACAAGTGCTAAGATTGCTAAGTATACAAGGGCTAAGATTGCTAAGTATGCAAGTGCTTAGATTGCTAAGTATACAAGGGCTAAGATTGCTAAGTATGCACGTGCTTAGATTGCTAAGTATATAAATGCTGCACAGTTCCACAGGCAGGTATATAAATGTAAACCAATATAATACAAAATGCTCTCTGGTTAGTTTGAAGAGAGTCAAATCGATCGCCAAGACACATATATGTATACCAAAAGCAAACAACAACAAAAAAATGAAGAAAAAAGAAAAGAAAACGATGGAGACACTAAACAATTGTTTTTACTAGTAGTTGCATAATAATACTTTAAAAGCGTGTAAATGTCAAGGTAAACACAAAGAAAACTGCTAAACTATTGTGATGCTCAACTGGAAGACGTAATGTGCAGAAATACATTTTCGAATAGAAAAAAAAGAGGAGAGTTTCAAATGAGAAAAATGAAAATTTTAAATTTCAAAATTTTCATCGAATTTCAACATTTCTTCATATTTCCGAATTTTAATCGAATTTCAAAATTTTCATCGACCCATTTTCCCATTGCTCTGTTAAATGCGTTTAGATTCAAAATTACGTAAGAAAACTTGGCATCGCACTTGAGAAAAATATGTTTTTTCGTGATTGGGCGCAGTGCTGACGAGAGTTCTTGTTCCTAAATGACAGGAGGGGACAAACGCCGTGACATTCGGGGGTGGCACCACCCTAACGAAACTCAAGGACGAGCTGAAAGACCTGCAGTACAAGCCCGGGTTCCACTACTGCACCAGGGTCATCAGACATCTCAAAGTGCTGGCCAGCGTCTTGGTCAGAAATGTGAGTCGAACGGCTGCCGGGGTATCAGGGCACAACGGTATAAGGGAGTATAATGGTAAAACTTTCGGGGTGTAAGTATAAACTTTTGGGGTATAAGTGTAAAAAATGTCGGGGTATAAGAGTAACCCCCTCGGAGTATAAGAGTAAACTTACCGGATGTAAGGTTAAAGTGTCGGGGTATAAGAGTAAACTGTCGGGATTTCCCAAGTTTTTGTGAATCAAAAGATTTTTTTTTTTTTTTAATTATTTTTTTAACAAATGAAGTCCCATTTTTTTACAATTTTTCTGGAATGTTTTTGTTTTTTTTCACTCTTACCAGCGTGCTTTGTCATTTTCTCTCTGGTGGTTCTTGCATCACAAATTTGACCCCATTCCTAAATTCATAATTGAGCTGAAACACCTCATGCTTTGTTTTTTTTTTACAAAAGTCATTTGACTAGAACAGCTCTGAAGTTCTGGGTTCTAGATGATATAGATCTAATCTGTAAGAATGACAGGTCATAATGCACGGGGGAAAAAATTGGATCCTACTGCTTTTTTCAACATTCGTTGTATGGGTCTGGTAGGAATGCCCCCCCCCCCACCCCGTCCCCCCAGTCCATTACTCTGCTCAGGGGCCCCCTTTGGTGTTTAGACGCTCCTGGATATATCCTTAGAGTCAACGTAACTGCTGGCGGCAGAGTCGAACCGCAACACCACTCGCCATGTCACTTACACTAAACCACGCCCGTCCTCTGTTCCAGGCCGGATGCATGGCGGGGAACCTCATGATCAAACACGCCCACCCTGACTTCCCCTCGGACTTGTTCACAATCCTGGAGGCCATTGGCGCCAAGGTTGACATCTTCGGTAGGTACCGGGCTTATCTCACAGGACCATCTACAATTTCGTTTTCATGGTATTTTATTTTATTTTTTTTACTTTTTTTAAATATTTTTTTTT
>CAXITT010000079.1:1198380-1214140 GCA_964033795.1 Lymnaea stagnalis
TTTTTTTTTTTTTTTTTTTTTTTTGTAACGTTGTCACGCCACAAGCGTGAAGTTTTTTACGTGATCATTGCGTGATTTTAACATTACCACGTGTAGGCTCAGCTTTCCATCAGACATCTTGGAATTATTAAATACTAAGGGCTTAACTGGAGGTTGGGGGGGGGGGGGGCTTTCCATAAGTCACGTGATGGATCTGGTCTCAAACTCAGACAACCCAAAGGGCCACGCGAAGACAAATCGATGTCGCCAGGTTCGCAACACACCTGCCTACGTTATTATTCAACATGCAAGTTACAACTAACAGAAATCCGTATCCGGAAATTTGATCGAAAGACATTTCGTCGACGGTAAATTGATCGATCCGAAAGTTGGTCAATTAATTTTTTTTTCTCCAGATTTTGCGTTAAAGTTTGACGAGAATTTTAACGAGTGAACTGAAAAAAATATTCGACCAAATGTCCTTTCGATCAAATTACCGTCGATCAATTTGCCGTCGACGAAATTTCTTTCGACCAAATTTCCGGTAACCACAGAGATCACTTTGCGGACCCACCACAGATCATTAAGTATGACACCATTTAGTTCAAGAAATGCTTCATTAGTCCACACACACCCCCCCCCCCCCTTTTTTTTTGCCTTTTGACTTTGGAATGCATTCTTCTCCATTTTTTGAGTAGTGCCATCGAGCTGTTAATAAAGGATTTTGAGATTAATGGCGGTGAAATGTTTTGCCATACAGGCGTCTGGGGAGGCCCTGTACGTGTATGACATGCCGACATTCAAGCAAGAACTTCAGGCGGCGTTCGTGGTGGCGGACGTCGGAGTGGGAAAGATCCATAAGGTGGACACCGGCGCCGCCCTGGTGAGTAGAAGCAAAGGTCATGAGGCCATTAAGGCATTTTACTGGAAGCTTTGTGTCCTACGATATCTTTAACATGCAGTAAGAATAATCTTAAAATGTACCTTTTCTTAATTAGTTCTATTAGCGCTAACGTCAAGTAACCTTCTCTTACATAAAAGTGTCGTTGTCTTTCATACAAGTGATATTCTCTCACATAACAGCGACATTCTCTTACATAAAAGTAATATATTATCTTAAATAAGTGACATCCTCTTACAAAGGAGTGACATTCTCGTACACAACAGTAACATTCTCTTACACAACAGTAACATTCTCTTACACAACAGTGACATTCTCTTACATAACAATGACATTCTCTTAGATAAAAGTAATGTATTCTCTTACATAAGTGACATTCCCCTACATAAAAGTGATAATCTCTTCAATAACAGTTGCATTCTCTTACATAACAATGTACATAACAATGTAACGCTGTTACATAACAGCGGCATTCTCTTACATAAAAGTAATATATTCTCTTAAATGAGTGATATTCTCTTACAAAGGAGTGACATTTTCGTACATAACAGTGACATTCTCTAACACAATAGTGACATTCTCATAAATAAAAGTAATATTCTCTTATATAACAATGACATTCTCTTACATACCAGTGACATGCTCTTACACAAAAGTAACATACATTCTCTTACACAACAGTAACTAAAAGTATCTTACACAACAGTGACACTCTCTTACACACCAGTGACATTCTCTACCACAACAATGACATTCTCTTACATATCAGTGATCTTCTAATCAATTTCCGTCCACCAGCGCATCCCTGGTGTCCTCTCTTACATCAGTGCCGCTGACCTGCCCAAAGACGGCGTCAACAACTACATTCCGAAGTTTTTCATGTTCCCCGGATGGGAGGAGGAGGTAATTATTTTGGGAGGAGGAGGTAATTATTTTTGGAGGAGGAGGTAATTATTTTGGGAGGAGGAGGTAATTATTTTTGGAGGAGGAGTTAATTATTTTGGGAGGAGGAGGTAACTATTTTGGGAGGATGAGGTAACTATTTTGGGAGGAGGAGGTAATTATTTTGGGAGGAGGAGGTAATTATTTTTGGACGAGGAGGTAACTATTTTGGGAGGAGAAGGTAATTATTTTGGGAGGAGGTGGTAATTATTTTGGGAGGTGGAGGAGTAGGGTTTTAAGGTAATGTTGCATTGCTCTTTCGAATTGATTGTTGTTGAGGAAAGGGGGGGGTGTTAAATTTGAGACCAATTGGTATTGAGGTGGAGGCGATGTTGTGACATGTGCAGAGAGTGGAGGACATGGTAGTTGGGTTAGGAGAGAATATAAAATGAGTACACTAATGTGTCTTGAGTGCATCATGCCAACACAAGGGACTTTTGTTCCATCAGCCGAATTTGGCCAATGTACAAGGATCCGAATTTTAAAAGCGTTTTTTTTTTCTCTTCCCCTTTTCCTTGCTATCAGCTGTTTGCCACTAAAGACGTCGAATATGCTGGACAAGCCATCGGAATAATCCTTGCTGGTACGTCCTCGGTCAAACTTCATCTGAACTTCATAATTTTAACTTATTTTATTGGATTGATGTGTTTTTCTTGTCGTTGGGAGGGGGGGAAGAGAAATATAATATTTTTATGACAGTCTCCGGCTTTAGATATTGATATGCAGACACACAATCTCAGACAGACAATGTCGGACAGACGATCCAAGACAGATAATCCAGGACAGACAATCCAGGACAGACAATCCAGGACAGACTATCCAGGACAGACAATCCAGGACAGACTATCCAGGACAGACAATCCAGGACAGACAATCCAGGACAGACAATCCGGGACAGACAATCCGGGACAGACAATCCGGGACAGACAATCCGGGACAGACAATCCGGGACAGACAATCCGGGACAGACAATCCGGGACAGACAATCGCAGACAGACACTCGCAGACAGACAATCGCAGACAGACAATCGCAGACAGACAATCGCAGACAGACAATCGCAGACAGACAATCGCAGACAGACAATCGCAGACAGACAATCGCAGACAGACAATCGCAGACTGACAATCCAGGACTGACAATCCAGGACTGACAATACAGGACAGGCAATCCCGGACAGGCAATCCCGGACAGACAATCCCAGACAGACAATCCCAGACAGACAATCCCAGACAGACAATCTCAATACAACTTACACCTACTATGTCACCTGTAGTCCCTGTCAGCCACAGCCAAAAATGGCGTGCACATAACAGTCCTGTCATGGGTTGATAACGTTCAGATTCCTTTTCTGCTGCACCCAGAAACACAATCCCTGGCCGAGGAGGCTGCTAGAAAGGTTAAGGTCACCTACGGGGATGTCCAGAAACCCATTCTTGACCTCGAGGATGCCATCCAGAGAAACTCCATCTTCACACAGGCCACCAAGGAGATGATAGTAGGAGACGCCGATGGTAAGGAAAAGATAGTAAGAGACGCCAATGGCAACGAGAATATAGTAGGAGACGCGATGGTAAGGAGAATATAGTAGGAGACGCCGATGTTATGAGCAATGTGGTAGGATAGCACTAGTATGAACAATGTATTAGAATAGCACTAGTATGAACAAAATAGTGGAGTGACATAAGTATGAACAATGTAAAAGAGTAGGACCAGTATGAACAATGTAGAAGATTGTCACCAGTATGAACAATGTAGTATACTAGCTTCAGTGAGAACAATGTAGTAGAGTAGCTTCAGTAAGAACAATGTAGGGCAGTAGCACCAGTATATGAACAATGTATAGGAGTGTAGCACCACCAGTATGATCAGTGTAGGAGATTAACACCAGTAATGAGAACAACGTGTTACTGAAACACTACTTTGTTACTACACGAGTAACACACACTTACCTTGATAAAATTTGTTTTTGTTTTTTAAATCATGTTTCTTTGATGCGTATTGTAGTCCACGCATTGGCAAACTGGGTTTTACGCCACTCAGATTTCACAATAAACTTAATATTGTCGCCGTGGGTATTTTCCTAGTTCGAGGACATTCAACAGTGAACAGCTGTTCCGTTCACCAGCACAAATTCAGTTGCCATTGTTCAAATCCTCGCCTGTGTTTAAGTAGATGTGCCATAACCTATATGACCACAGTAAAGTTTCTGTGTCGTGTCATAATCTTTGAAAAGAAACTAGTATTTATCAAATTTTATTTTTGATATTTATCTTTAGAAGCCTTAAAACGCTCAGAGGTCAAGGTCGAGGGTGTGGTCAAAGAGGGCACACAGTACCATTTCTACATAGAGAACCAGGTGAGTCTTGAGAATGAGTTTCAACGATATGTTAGAAATTGTAAAAAAATAAAACTTCTTTTTTTTGTGCTGCAGCAAGAAATGGATCGTTTGTGATGATTGGATACGTCAGAATATTTAACACACTGACGGACAGAATAAAGACCGCTATAATAGTAGACTTTTAGCGACAGACAGTTATGACCGGTTGCCTGAGAGCAGCCTCTAAAAACAGACATTTAGCTCTGCTTCAGCTTTCGGGGAGAGAGAAAAAACAACCACAATATAACCACCTTCTCCGAGCTTCAGTTTCCTGGCAGAGACTCCACTCCAGAGCCCTGTTTCTAGCACTGGAGTCCACAGCTCCATGTTTCTTTCCGAAGCAATCTAAAAAAAAACATAAAACCCAATTTTTGTAACAGGTGGCGCTGAGTGTCCCCACAGAGGACGGCATTGACCTTCACGTGACGACACAATGTGCTGACGTGGTACAGAGGTCCATGGCTCAGGTGCTGGGCAAACCAATGAATTAGTGAGTACACGCTTCGTCTAGCTAAACGGATAACAACAAGGACCGGGGTGGTTAAAGATTTAATCGGGATGAAAGGAATGGAAAAAAAAAATTCTTTTGATAATTTATTCATGGCTAAAGCAAAAAAAAAAAAAAGAAAAAAAAAAAATTAAAAAAAAATAAAGTTTAAATTAAAGNTATTGAATAGCGTGTTTCTGTGTTTAACAAGTTGAAATAAATATATAACCCCCCCCCCCCAAACACTGTATTTGTTATTGTGGTGTGATTTGTCTCTCTCTCTGCAGCTTTAATGTGACTGTGCCGAGATTGGGCGGAGCTTTTGGTGGTAAAATTGTCCACACTTGCGCCATCGGAGCCGCTGCTGCCCTGGCGACAGAGGTCACGGGAAGGTCAGTGCTATTTCTACGTTGGTTTTAGATTAAACGAAGATGGCGATATTTATTTGAGACTTTACAAAAAAAAACATTTCTTCCTCTAATGTTGATGACACCCTATTAGTTGACAAAACACAATTTGAGAATCAGCGACGAAATCTTTTCTTTTTTTTTTTCCCTTGTCCTCAGACCTGTCCGACTTTACGTCGACCTGTCCACCAACATGAAGTACAACAGCAAGCGATTCCCCGTGCTGGTCAACTACAAAGTAAGATCGTATAAAAATGGTTTGATCAACCTTTGTCTATATATAGGAACTCAGCATTACCTATAAGTTCTGCTGTTTCATTTTAAAAAGTCTTTTCGAGAAGTGAAAATCTACTTTCAAATAGTTTGAGTTCATTAGCTGGGTAGCAGCGTTAAAAAAAAACAAAAAAAAAAACAAACTAATTTTGGTTTAAACGGTGTCAGTGGTCAAAACTGAAAGAAGCGACAAACTAAAAAAAAAAATATTTCAGGCTGGCTGCAGCAAAGACGGCAAGCTGCAGGCCATCGTCTTGGACATTTACGTCGATGCCGGAGTCAGGCCGACACCGATGGTCTTTGACTTCCTTCCTCTCTTGGACCAGGGTCAGTATGCCACTCGCTTCGTTAATTTTCACTCTTTCAGACCACGGTGGAAAAAGTATTATTTTTATCTCCTTACTAGCCGGACCTCTGTCACGGCAACATTTCCCCAGCATAATCCAATGTCTACAGTAGAGTTATACTTGGATTAAGGATACGTATTTTGATGTTGTTACGACTTTACTTTACTAACTTGAGACCTTCATCAAATGGCTCGGCCTTCTTACGTTGTCTAGGGTGTATGGATTGAGACCTTCATCAAATGGCTCGGCCTTCTTACGTTGTCTAGGGTGTATGGATTGAGACCTTCATCAAATGGCTCGGCCTTCTTACGTTGTCTAGGGTGTATGGATTGAGACCTTCATCAAATGGCTCGGCCTTCTTACGTTGTCTAGGGTGTATGGATTGAGACCTTCATCAAATGGCTCGGCCTTCTTACGTTGTCTAGGGTGTAGGAATCTCTATCTCACATAAAACACAAGGTCCAGTGTAGCAATACAATAATTTTTGCATACTTTACAAAACAGGATACACATCAGTCCAACTACCAATATCCACTCTCCAAGAACAACTACTCGACTAACTCTTGACTGACAACTTTTGACGACTAACAATTCTTCTCTTGCTCTTCTACCTTTCTTCTCTGACCTCTAGCTCACACAAATCCCTTTTATAATACCACACAACAACTCAGCCTACACTAACGTTCCACACCACGGACTAACTTCACGCTCTGACCCCCAACATTCACAACAATCTTAGTTCACAACAGGTGTTATTTCCACAATTTCAGAATAATGAAGAAAATTGTTATTTTCCAAATGCATTTTACTGATAAATTTTACATATCTTTCTTTTGGAACTGATTGTTCAAACTTCAGTTGAAACTCTCATACAATGAACTTTCCTCTACAGCCCCAGAATTAACACGATTATTAGGAAGCCACTTACACTAAGGCGGAAGTTAACAATTATTTTGTCGTATCTACAAAATAAAGTACCGACAGTGGCACTGAACATTCATATTGCTTAATTTCGGTAATTTTTCATTTTTTTTAAATTTTTGTCATATTCTGATGGCCATCTGTTACGCTTGACCAACGTATCGCGTATAACGACTATACACAAGCAGCTGAAATGGGACCAAACACGTTTTTACTGGTGTATGCGCGATGTTCTGAGCGTTTTTGGGGATTCTCTCGAAAACTTGATTTAAAGTATACTGCACTTGTGGGATCTCCAGTATTCAATCTCCTATCTCCAGTCTCCAATCTTCATTCCGCAGGTTACTTCTGTCCGAATTGGAAGGTCCGCTTGATGCAGATGAGGACCAACAAACCAGTGGGCGCAGCCACACGTGGACCAGGTCAGTTCGCTGGCTGGGAGCAGGTTGGAGTTCGGGTGGCGCGTGGGTGTATGGGGGTCTGTTGTGGTAGGGGAGTCTATTGTAGTGGGGGAGTCTATTGTGGTGGGGGAGTCTGTTCTGGCCCGGGGGGGGGGGGGGCAGGTCGTCAAGGGTTGCGTGCTCTGATGGTTGCAGTGAAACACTTATTACGAGAGTTTCCAAGATAAGGCTCTCGATAATGCCAGCTAGTGAGACGGTTCATGTATTTCATTTGGACCTATAATCTCACCTCAACACTACATGGACTAGGCAAGCGAAAAATAGGATGACTTGCAATAATTTAGTAGGAGTTTTGTGTATCAGCAATGCGGAGTGTCAGTTTTTAGGAGTGTCAGTAGTTAGGAGTGTCAGTAGTTAGGAGTGTCAGCAGTTAGAAGTACTGGTATTTGGACGTTTCACTGTTTAGGAGTAGGCCTATCGGTAGTCAGGAGTATCAGTGGTTAGGAGTGTCAGCAGTTAGGGATGTAAGCAGTTAATAGTATCAGTAGTTAAGTGTCAGTAGTTAGGGATGTAAGCAGTTAATAGTATCAGTAGTTAAGTGTCAGTAGTTAGGGATGTAAGCAGTTAATAGTATCAGTAGGTAAGTGTCAGTAGTTAGGGATGTAAGCAGTTAATGGTATCAGTGGGTAAGTGTCAGTAGTTAGGGATGTAAGCAGTTAATAGTATCAGTAGGTAAGTTTCAGTAGTTAGGGATGTAAGCAGTTAATAGTATCAGTAGGTAAGTGTCAGTAGTTAGGGATGTAAGCAGTTAATAGTATCAGTAGGTAAGTGTCAGTAGTTAGGGATGTAAGCAGTTAATAGTATCAGTAGGTAAGTGTCAGTAGTTAGGGATGTAAGCAGTTAATAGTATCAGTAGGTAAGTGTCAGTAGTTAGGGATGTAAGCAGTTAATAGTATCAGTAGGTAAGTGTCAGTAGTTAGGGATGTAAGCAGTTAATAGTATCAGTAGGTAAGTGTCAGTAGTTAGGTCTATCCAGAGCTAGGAGCATCCAGACCATAATCAAAATATTACACACAAAGTTTAAAGTTGTAAAATGCAATGATCCGAGAGTTCGCATGAACGCGTTGTTGCTATTTTGTGTCACAGGATCGGTGCCAGCTTCTCTGATCATCGAGACAATCATGGAACACCTGGCTAAAGAGTTGGGCCAGCACCCGATCATGTTGAAGGAGGTCAACGTCTACGAGAGAGGCCAGGTAACCTATAATATATTATGCGTCATTTTATATGGCTTAAGTTGTCTAAGTTTTTTCAAGACGAAGCCTCCATAACTGGCCGTTCTTAAGCTTTACGGGAATGAATCAGATGAACGTACGTAGATAAGGTGGACAATTCATAGGAATGTTAACTCTTAGTAACGTGGACAATTCATAGGAATGTTAACTCTTAGTAACGTGGACAATTCATAGGAATGTTAACTCTTAGTAAGGTGGACAATTCATAGGAATGTTAACTCTTAGTGAGGTGGACAATTCATAGGAATGTTAACTCTTAGTAACGTGGACAATTCATAGGAATGTTAACTCTTAGTAAGATGGACAATTCATAGGAATGTTAACTCTTAGTAAGGTGGACAATTCATAGGAATGTTAACTCTTAGTGAGGTGGACAATTCATAGGAATGTTAACTCTTAGTAACGTGGACAATTCATAGGAATGTTAACTCTTAGTAACGTGGACAATTCATAGGAATGTTAACTCTTAGTAAGGTGGACAATTCATAGGAATGTTAACTCTTAGTGAGGTGGACAATTCATAGGAATGTTAACTCTTAGTAACGTGGACAATTCATAGGAATGTTAACTCTTAGTAAGGTGGACAATTCATAGGAATGTTAACTCTTAGTAAGGTGGACAATTCATAGGAATGTTAACTCTTAGTAACGTGGACAATTCATAGGAATGTTAACTCTTAGTAAGGTGGACAATTCATAGGAATGTTAACTCTTAGTGAGGTGGACAATTCATAGGAATGTTAACTCTTAGTAAGGTGGACAATTCATAGGAATGTTAACTCTTAGTAAGGTGGACAATTCATAGGAATGTTAACTCTTAGTAAGGTGGACAATTCATAGGAATGTTAACTCTTAGTAAGGTGGACAATTCATAGGAATGTTAACTCTTAGTAAGGTGGACAATTCATAGGAATGTTAACTCTTAGTAAGGTGGACAATTCATAGGAATGTTAACTCTTAATGAATTTATGAACACTAATAGCTACTAGCGACAGGCCGACAAACAATGGCCGCCGCAATGTGTGAGCTTCTCGTCTACTTAAGCTACTTGAAAAAAACAACATGTATTCAAGTAACGCAAAGTATAAGATTCTCAAATAGTTACACCGCAAATGTATTGCACCAGTCGTTTCCGTAAGACATAAAAAAAAGATAGTACGGACTCGCGTTATTATTAAGAATCTTTGTGGATCACAAGAGACGAACTTAGAAGTTGGTCCTTGCAGCTAGGACTGAATATCTCAGTCACCATATTGAAGATTGTGTCTCAAGTAGGGACGTGTTTCGTGTTTTGGGTGAGCTGACCGGTAAACAGGGGGACACATCTTTGCCAAATGACATCTCCGTAGGTGAGCTGCCAGACGCTCTAAATAATTTCTTTATAAAGTAAAGAAAGTGACGAAGATCAGGGCGAGACTTGACATTTCCACGGATGCTCCCGAATTCTTGCCGTTTAACGGCACTCCTATGAGCGAATTCTTGGAGGTCACTGAATCGCATGTGAAGAAAATCCTGGATGACTAACCGAAAAAGTCATGTTTGCTCGACCCTCTTCCGGTACGGCTGTTGTACGAATGTTTGGATGAAATAGTCCCTATCATAACTGGTATCCTAGTCTTTGAAAACATGTATTTTTCCATCCTCTTTTAAAGAGGTGGTTGTTACTCCACTGCAAATGAAGGTAAATCTAAACACAAACGTGTTGGAAAAGTATCGCCCACTCTCAAATCCACCATTTGTTTTCAAAATGTTAGAGAAAGTCGTTCTCCGCCTGCAGCTCCTCAACCACCTCACTAAGTGTGACTTGTTTTAGCCTTTCCAGCCACCATACAGGGCATATCACTCTACTGAGACAGCCCTGTTGAGCGTCGTAAATGACCTTCTGTCATCTTGTGGTGAGGGCCAGGGTATCCCTTTTGTCGCTACTTGATTTATCGGCAGCGTTCGATACGCTTGACCAAGTCATAGTTCTCCAACATCTGCAAAAGACGTTCGGTTTCACCGATACCGTCCTGAGATGGTTCCGATCGTATCTGACAAATCGGGTCCAATCAGTTATGCAAACGGCTTGACCTCAAATCAATCTATTATCGAATTCGGAGTACCCCAAGGCTCGGTCATAGGTCCGGTGCTTTTCGGTGTGTACGTTCAGCCCCTGGGTGCAGTGATCAAGCAGTTTGACATGCTATATCACATGTTCACGGATGATACCCCACTTCAGAAATCCGTGATCCCTCTGTTCAAGACAGTGGAGTCAGTTAAGCACTGGATGACCAAAAAGAAGCTCAAATTGAACGATGAAAAGACCGAGCTGATCCCCATTACTACCGCACAAAAGCTAAGAGTTGTAAATAACATACCACCCCTTTCTCTCTCAAGTATACAGATGGAATTTTATCAAACAGTGCGAAACCTGGGTGTCTACTTAGACAGAACACTATCTATGGAACATCACATTAACATGATTTGAAAGGCGATTTTTCTAGAGCTGCACAGGGTTAGTCTTATCAGACCTTTCTTAACCTTTGATGCAACAAAGAGGCTGGTGTCTGCGTTTGTGCTAGCACGCATGAACTACTGCAATGCTCTCATGGTGGGTCTCCCAGCTACGCTCCTGGATAAATTTAAAAAGTACAGAATAATGCGGCTCACATTGTTTTTCACAAACTTAAATCCGACCATGCTAAAACTCTTCTGAGAGAGTTGCACTGGCTGCCGTTCCACGGTCGCATAGAGTACAAAATTGCAACTCTGTGCTGCCGCCACTTGCATGACCCTGGCGCCGTCCTATCTCAAAGCGCTCATGACGTCTTATGTACCCACTAGAGAACTCCGCTCATCCGATAGTGGCAAACTCTCGACACCACGTGTTCGCCTTGAGACTTACGGAAGGCGCACGTTCGCATTTGCTGGCCAAACAATTTGGAACACACTTCCTGTCACTCTCAGAAACATCCAGACACTGGAGTCTTTCAAAACGAATTTGATAACATATCTATTTCGCAAACACCTGTTGGGGTGATTTTGTCTACCATCATTTCCAGCTAGCTATTATCTTCTAGATGTAAAGTGGCCTGCGTTGTTCATGGTTGCAAGGGATTTAGTTTTTGTAATGTTGCTTTTTGTATTTCAATGTGGTAAAATATAGATTTTTTCATTTTTCTTTTAATATGGATTACTTTGTACCGCGCTTCGAACCTTTGGGGATGAAGCGTGATTTTCAAATAAGCTTTATTATTATTATTATTATTATTATTATTATTTAGCGCAGTTATCAGGAATTATGTATGTTCTTGTATTATATACGATATATTTATGAATTTCTCTAGAATGATCTCGCTCTGACCATTGCACATTGCTTTTCTACAGAAAGACATTGACGGAGTGGAGCTGACACACTGCTCCTTGAAAGAGATTTGGACGAGACTGAAGCAGACCGCCGAGGTGCCGGCCAGGATAGAGGATGTGTCCAGGTTTAACAAGGTCAGGGCCTCGGTTTCACTTGCGTAGACTAGCCGTCTTTATGTTTACGTCTCTTTTACGTCCGCGAGACGCACGTTTTACGTTCACGAATCGGCCTTGAAACAATAATAGATCCATATTATTCTGTCCTGTAATCTTTAGTGTTGTAATGAAAAAAAAAAAAGTTTTAAAATAAATTAATTTAAATTAAACCGATGAACTTCTTTGAGATTCGGACCTGTTCGGATCTTCGCTGCACGCTGCCGTTACGTGTCTCATTCGACGAAGCTACGGCAGAGTCTTTGTTTAACTGATATTTTCTCAAACATTTTTTTGTATCCTTCTTACTTTTAACATTTATTTTTTTTTTGTGGAGATAATCCTAAGGCCGTTGTTACTCACCCTCCTCCACGTTGACATGCGTCTATTCTCTGACACCACAGAACAACCAGTGGCGCAAACGTGGCCTGACCATGTGTGCCGTCAAGTACGCCATGCAGTGGTTCCCCCCAGGGTTCCCGACACACGTCTCCGTCTTTTCCGGTGATGGTACGGTCACCATCCTCACATCCGGTGTTGAGATGGGTCAAGGACTTTACATGAAGGTAACCTTTGCCACCTTGTTCAAGACTCGGCTAGGTAGAACTTGGTACATCAGCTTATTCGTGTCCCCCATCTGTTCATGTCCGCATCTGTTTATGCTCTCATCTTTTTATGTCCTCATTTGTTCATGTCCTCATTTCTTTATGTACTCACCTATTTGTGTGCTGCTCTCTTCATGTTTTCATCTGTTCATCTCTTCAGCTGTTCATTTCTTCATCTGTTCATTTCTTCATCTGTTCGTGTCCTTATTTGTTCATGTCCTCATCTGTTTGTATTCATATCTACTCATGTCCTCATCTATTCATGTCCTCATCTAATCATGTCCTCATCTATTCATGTGCTCATCTGTTCATGTGTTCATCTGTTCATTTGCTCATCTGTTCATGTGCTCATCTGTTCATATCTTCATCTGTTCATGTCTTCATCTGTTCATGTCTTCATCTGTTCACGTCTTTATGTGTTCATGTACTCATCTGTACATGTCCATATCTGTTCATGTCCTTATTTGTACATGTCCTCATCTGTTCATAGACTCATCTGTTCATAGACTCATCTGTTCATAGACTCATCTGTTCATATGCTCCTCTGTTTCCGTGTAAGGACGTTCTAAGCTAAGCTCTAAGGCATCCAACGATGGTGCCTATAAACATATCAACCCTTCAACCCTCAGGTCGCCCAGGCTGTTGCCTACACGCTCAAGGTTCCGCTGGACTGTGTCAAGGTCAAACCCAACCAAAACAATGTGACGGCCAACGCCTGGATGACCGGTGGCAGTACAGCCAGCGAGCGATGTGTGGCGGTCAGTACCTGAAGCCATCTTTTGGTGGCTTTCGTTATCTTTTGGTGGCTTTCGTTATCTTTTGGTGGCTTTCGTAATCTTTTGGTGGCTTTCGTTATCTTTTGGAGGCTTTCGTTATCTTTTGGTGACTTTCGTTATCTTTTGGTGGCTTTCGTTGGCTTCGGCTTCGTGTAAAGATAAACCATGTGAAATATTATTATTATTATTACAGGAGTCATATAGAGCGCGGTGCCACAGTCTGGGGCTGGGAACACCGCGCTGCACATAGAAATATTAGCAAACATAATCATGACATTAAAAGATAACATACATTCATTTTATTTATTAAAAAAAAACTGCTGTATAAAAACAAAAGCATATTCACCCCACCCATTCCAGAACTATTTACTTGTCAAGCCGTAGACGGCATCCAGCTGCACGTTTACCGGTCAGAGGGGGAGAATCAGTCGGGATAGTACAGTTTAAATAGATGTGTTTTGAGTGCAGTTTTTTTGCGCCTGGATGGTCGGTGTATTGCGGATGTGTAGTCGGGGAGAATTTCATCGTTTGGGGTGCAGAAAGAGAAAGATTGTACACCATATGTTTTAGTGCGTTCTTGGGAGCAGAAAGAATACGCGTGTCTGCGGAGGAGCGAAGCTTTCGAAGCGGTGAACAGACAGAAAGAAGTTCAGTTAGATAGGAAGTACAGGAATCCAAGAAAAAGTTGTGGCAGAGAACAGATATTTTGTAGTCAATACGTGCTGGTAAAGGGAGCCAATGAAGGGAGTGGAGTAGTGGAGTGACGTGATCATGTTTTTTTTAATTTTGTTTATTTGTTTGCCTTTAGAACTATTTGGTTTTCTTCGAAGAATGAACGTGAAACTCCTTTATGGGAAGGAAGTATTTATGAAATCAATAAATATCATAATCTTTGATCAGTAGGAATTCAAATTCACCATCTAAAAATGAACTTTTAAAAAATATTTAAAACATTTAAATACCTACTACATTTTGCATTTAATTTGACCCACTTTTCTTAATATCGTTTTCAGGGAGCCATTGGGGCGTGCAATATTTTGAACGAGCGCTTGGCGCCACTCAGGGCGAAGATGCCGGATGCAGACTGGAAGTCTTTAGTTGGAGCAGCTTTCCTCAGCAGTGTTGAACTCCAGGCGTCCAGCACGTACGTGTCAGACTGACCACGAGCATTGACATGGAACCTACCACGTGTCTGACTGACCACTAGCATGGACATGGAACCTACCACGTGTCTGACTGACCACGAGCATGGACATGGACAAACACCATTAACTGACTGACAGCAAGCACTGACATGGCACATACCACGTGTTTGACTGACCCCAAATATGGACATGAACAAGCACCGCTAACTGACTGACAGCAAGCATTGACATGGAACATACCGCCTGTCTGACTGACACCAAATATGGACATGGACAAGCACCGCTAACTGACTGACAGCAAGCATTGACATGGGAAATACGTGTCTGACTGTTAGCTATGACATGAACAAGCATCATTGTCTGAGTGACACGATGATATTGATATCTACCACTCCACCATGATAGTATTGACATCATATCCTAACATGATGGTATCCCCTCGGCTTTCAGGCATTTCAACACCGGCTCGGCCACCGTCTACTTCACGTACATGACAGGAGCTGTGGAGACGGAGGTAGATGTTCTCACTGGTGAGTTCCAGGTCAGGAGGGTGGACATCATGGCCGACTTTGGGGAAAGGTAAACGATTATTTTTTACCAACTTCTTACTTTTAGAATGCTTTCGACAGTTCACACTTAATTGGAGGTCTAAATCTAATTTTCTTCTAAAAATACATCTAATTTGCTCTCTAAAACTTCATCTAAATTGTAAGACTACCTCTAACTCGCCCTCTCAATCGTCATCTAATTTGTAAGACTACCACTAATTTGCTCTCTAAAACGTCATCTCTTTTGTAAGACTAACACTAATTTGCTCTCTAAAACGACATCTAATTTGTAAGACTACCACTAATTTGCCCTCTCAATCGTCATCTAATTTGTAAGACTACCACTAATTTGCTCTCTAAAACGTCATCTAATTTGTAAGACTAACACTAATTTGCTCTCTGAAACTTTATCTAAGTTGTAAGACGACATCTTCTTTGCTTTAAGACAACATCTAATTTGCTTTCTAAGACTTCATCTAATGTGTAATGCTACATCTAATTTGCTATAGGACTGCATCCAATTTGCTCTCTAATCGTCTAATTTGTTATACTACATCTAATTTTCTCTAAAACATCTTATTTGCTCTAAGGCTACATCTAATGTTCTATAAGACTTCGTCTAATTTGTAAGACTACATATAGTTTGCACTAAGACTACATCTAATTTGCACTAAGACTACATCTAATTTTCTCTGAGGCTACATCTAATTTGCTCTATAAGACTACACATTTCCAATCCTACTCCAAGTTGCCTTCTGCCTTCTCGCTTCGATGGTTGAGGTCTTCTCTTAGTATTAACCCCCCTCCCCACGAAGTCATGCCTTTCGCGGCCAACTATTTCTAAAAAAAAAAAAA
>CAXITT010000079.1:1225098-1257449 GCA_964033795.1 Lymnaea stagnalis
ACACTAAAACTTGTGCAATCATTTAGGGGGTCCAACACTAAAAAACCAGACATCATTTAGGGGGGCCAACACTAAAACACGTGACATCATTTAGGGGGGCCAACACTAAAACACGTGACATCATTTAGGGGGCCCAACACTAAAACACCAGACATCATTTAGGGGGCACAACACTAATACACGTGACATCATTTAGGGGGCCCAACACTAAAACACCAGACATCATTTAGGGGGGCCAGCACTAAAACATGTGACATCATTTAGGGGGCCCAACACTAAAACACCAGACATCATTTAGGGGGCACAACACTAAAACACGTGACATCATTTTGGGGCCCAACACTAAAAACACCAGACATCATTTAGGGGGGCCAGCACTAAAACATGTGACATCATTTAGGGGGCCCAACACTAAAACACCAGACATCATTTAGGGGGGCCAGCACTAAAACATGTGACATCATTTAGGGGGTCCAACACTAAAAACACCAGACATTATTTAGGGGGCCAGCACTAGAACACGTGACATCATTTAGGGGGACCAGCACCATATGTTGAGAGCCTTTATATCGTCATCCAACCAACGTGAGTTTAATGACCTCAGTCGATGGCATTTCTGATGACATTTTTTTGTCATTTGCTGTACACACTTCACTGATTTATTCCTCATCCTCCTCCCCCCCCCCACACACACACACGCACTCTCATGGCGTGGCTCCCGGCCCCGCCCCCCCCCCAACCCTTTACTATACCTCACTCCTCCCCCTCCCCCCCCCCACACACACACACGCACTCTCATGGCGTTGCTCCCGGCCCCGCCCCCCCCCCAACCCTTTACTATACCTCCGACGATTTCACTGAGATGGAATTCGTCGCTAACAAAACTATACACCACTGACTCAGATTATCGTGGCCCTGCCTGCCGAAGTGCACCAGGTCGCCGCCACTGCCTAAGTGCAAAACAGAGCGCCAGGGAAGTCAATGCCGCCCTCTCTCTCTCTCTCTCTCTCTCTCTCTCTCTCTCTCTCTCTCTCTCTCTCTCGAAACGCGCCTCAAGGCCGACGCCACTGCCTTGACTGTGCGAGGCGGAGTGGGTCGCCCCGATAGTTCCAGATCTATCCCCGACCCGGTGAATTAGATAACCAGTTAACACTTCAGTTGGACCCAGGACTAACGTCCAGTTCTTTCGGGGTCCTTTTTTTTTCTTCTCCTTCTTATCATGGCCACACCAATGTTTCGAAGGTAAGTTTGGTATTTGTTTTAGTGTGTGCCGAGCACTCGTTAGAACGGTTCATCCGTGCCTGACTGCCGACGGCAATGTTTTAAAGGGGATCGATCTATGTTAAGTGAACACACAGGCAGCCTTGGATAAAGATCGAATTTGTTAAAATTATGTGTTTAAATCCAAAAAAATAATTAGGTTACGCTTGTTGTGTGTGTGTGTTCTTAAATGTTGTTATTGATTTTGTGCTTTATTTTGAAAAAAAATTTGTGTGTGGGGAGGTCCTCCCGGAGGATGGTTGGGGGGGGGGGAAGAGGCGTGAGGCACCTTTCTTTAAATGAGAGATAAAACTTATATGACGTAACGTTATCCATTTAAGTTCACCACACACAAAAACCCCCCCCCCCCCCAAAAAAAAAAAAAAAAAATTAAAAATCTAGGTTAGTGGGTGTTACACAACTTGGCTGCACGAGTTGTCGGACGTGTTATCCCCACCGGTCCTGGCTGCTGGCTCGATAGATTTTCCGTCTCGTGGTTTGATTTCTCAAGCTGTTCTGCTGTGCGTACGTAACCCGTGGCTGCTAATCCGACTCAAGAAGAACGCGTGTGTGACACACTAGACCTAAATTGAGATTATCCAGGTTGTGATTGTTTTATCCCCCCCCCCCCCCCCCCCCCCCCGCACTGTTCTCTTAGAAAAGTACCTTGCACTTGTCAAAGCATGCGTTTTGAATTGTCACAAGAACCATGGTTATGACAAGGGCAGGCCCTAAGCCTAAGGTTTCTGGCGCCCCGGGAAAACTTAACGTTGGCGCCCCTTTTCACGTATAATCACACACATTTGTGCAAGGGGGGAAAAACTAGGCATTTGGTAATGAGTTTATCACCTAGTTTTTGTTTTTTTGTTTTTTTTTAAATTAACAAAGAATGAAAAATAAAGTTATTTTGTTAACTTGTATTTAGGCAGTATGAACATTTAGCCTATTGGGGGCAGTATGAACAATTAGCCTACCGTGGGCAGTATGAACAATTAGCCGACCGTGGGCAGTATCAACAATTAGCCGACCGTGGGCAGTATCAACAATTATCCGACCGTGGGCAGTATCAACAATTAGCCATCCAATGCCATTATCCTCTAGCCTTCCCATCAGCCAATCTGTTGGTTGCACTTTCTATTTTTCTTCTATGGTGTCCACATGCAATGATTTTTGCCTATTTTGGAAGGGGCAATGCCTCGAGTCGCCGATACTTTGAGGCCGGCCCTGGTTGTGAGACATAAGATCCTTTGAGGGTTCTTTTCAATTTAAATGCTTTTTAAAAAAAAAAAACAAGGAGATAATCAAGAACTGTCTTTAATGGTTAGCCAGGTTCTGAAGATGAAGCAGGACACACCATTGTTTAGCCAGGTTCTGAAGATGAAGCAGGACACACCAATGTTTAGCCAGGTTCTGAAGATGAAGCAGGACACACCAATGTTTAGCCAGGTTCTGAAGATGAAGCAGGACACACCAATGTATAGCCAGGTTCTGAAGATGAAGCAGGACACACCAATGTTTAGCCAGGTTCTGAAGATGAAGCAGGACACACCAATGTTTAGCCAGGTTCTGAAGATGAAGCAGGACACACCAATGTTTAGCCAGGTTCTGAAGATGAAGCAGGACACACCAGAAGCCAAATATCAATAAAAGAGATCGTGTTTTTTTCTTTTTCTTTTGATAAACTAAAAGCCAAAGGAAACAAAGACATGCACGTTTAAAATAACATTGGAAACATGATAAAGTTAGAGTGAGTGAAACAGGGGGCCATGTCAGCGTGGAACTGTTTGATTCCTTTCAGTGTTACGTCATGCCTGAGTCCTAAAGTCATGCCGTCGGTAGTTCTAGAGATGGCCTTGAGAGGCGAAGGGGGGGGGGAAGGAGGGGGCGCTCCGTTGCTAGAGTGGCGTCAGTTAGTGGTCAGTGGCACGAATGATGTCGTCTTGCGGCCAGCGACATGTGGTGGGCCTCGGAAAGACGGATGATATTTAGAAGTCAGTGAGTTTTTGTGGATGAGTAACGTTGGTGGCATTTATTGGTCCCTGACACTGGTGCCATTTTAGTGGTCAGTGATGTTGATGTCATTTTAGTGGTCAGTGACGTTGATGTCATTGTAGTGGTCAGTGATGTTGATGTCATTTTAGTGGTCAGTGATGTTGATGTCATTTTAGTGGTCAGTGATGTTGATGTCATTTTAGTGGTCAGTGATGTTGATGTCATTTTAGTGGTCAGTGATGTTGATGTCATTTTAGTGGTCAGTGATGTTGATGTCATTTTAGTGGTCAGTGATGTTGATGTCATTTTAGTGGTCAGTAATGTTGATGTTGATGTCATTTTAGTGGTCAGTGATGTTGATGTCATTTTAGTGATCAGTGATGTTGATGTCATTTTAGTGGTCAGTGATGTTGATGTCATTTTAATGGTCAGTGATGTTGATGTTAATGTCATTTTAGTAGTCAGTGATGTTGATGTCATTTAGTGGTCAGTGATGTTGATGCCATTTTAGTGGTCAGTGATGTTGATGTCATTTTAGTGGTCAGTGATGTTGATGTCATTTTAGTGGTCAGTGATGTTGATGTCATTTTAGTGGTCAGTGATGTTGATGTCATTTAAGTGGTCAGTGATGTTGATGTCATTTTAGTAGTCAGTGATGTTGATGTCATTTTATTGGTCAGTGATGTTGATGTCATTTTAGTGGTCAGTGATGTTGATGTCATTTAGTGGTCAGTGATGTTGATGTCATTTTAGAGGTCAATGATGTTGATGTTGATGCCATTTTAGTGGTCAGTGATGTTGATGTCATTTTAGTTGTCTGTGATGTTGATGTTGATTTCATTTTAGTGGTCAGTGATTTTGATGTCATTTTAGTGGTCAGTGACATTGATCGAATTTTAGTGGTCATTAACAGGGATGGCATTTTATTTACCAGTGACTTTGATGTCCTTTTAGTGGTCAGTGACATTAATGTCATATAAGTGGTCATTGACATTGATTGCATTTTAGTGGTCAGTGACACTG
Organism: Lymnaea stagnalis; assembly: GCA_964033795.1. NCBI lineage: Eukaryota > Metazoa > Mollusca > Gastropoda > Lymnaeidae > Lymnaea > Lymnaea stagnalis. The sequence continues at coordinate 1,229,374 of CAXITT010000079.1, forward strand.
ATTTCATTTTAGGGGTCAGTAACACTGATGTTATTTTAGTTGTCAGTGACATGGATGTCATTTTAGATGCCATTGACATTGAAGTCTTTTTAGGGGTCAGTGACTTTGTTGTCATTTTAGTGGTCATTGACATTGATTTCATTTGAAGACAAGTGACATTGATGTCACTTCAAGTTTCAGTGACATTTATGCTATTTTGGTGGTCAGTGCCACGACCTAATAAAGTTGACATAATATTGATAATGCCGTCCTGTCGAGTAGCTATTAAGGATTTCCAATGTCCTTTTAACAAAGTGGGCCAAAGCTCAACACTATTTATTCTGGAACTGGTTTTAATCGCACTATAAGCGAATCCTCACCACAGCTCGTCCCTGGTAAAAAAAAAGCTATACCAAGTCCGGTGGGACCTTCAGCCCGTTCTATATTACCATATTTATGGAAGCCAGTAGTGACTAGTGACACAGATATTTCTTGATGCGATGAAAGGTGCCATGGTGAAAAATGTCATGGTGAAATGTGGCATGATGAAAGGTGAAACGATGAAAGGTGACATGCTGAAAGGTGACATGGTGAAAGGTGGTATATTAAAAGGTGACACGGTGAAAGGTAATATGGTGAAAGGTGACACGATGACATGGTAAAAGGTGGTGTGTTGAATGGTGACATGCTGAAAGGTGACGTGGTAAAAGGTAATATGGTGAAAGGTGACATGGTGAAAAATGACATGGTGCGTAGTACAAGTTCTGACTCCACAATGAATCCATGACAAGACCACATACTGACATCAGGACCTGGCCACATACTGACATCAGGACCTGGCCACATACTGACATCAGGACCTGGCCACATACTGACATCAGGACCTGGCCACATACTGACATCAGGACCTGGCCACATACTGACATCAGAACCTGGCTACATACTGACATCAGGACCTGGCCACATACTGACATCAGGACCTGGCCACATACTGACATCACGACCTGGCCTGGCCACATACTGATTTAAGAACCTGGCCACACAGTGACATCATGACCTGGCCACATACTGACATCAGGACCTGGCCTGGCCACATACTGACATCACGACCTGGCCTGGCCACATACTGATTTAAGAACCTGGCCACACAGTGACATCATGACCTGGCCACATACTGACATCAGGACCTGGCCTGGCCACATACTGACATCAGGACCAGGCCTGGCGACATACTGACATAAGAACCTGACCACATACTGACATAAGAACCTGACCACATACTGACATAAGAACCTGGCCACATACTGACATAAGAACCTGGCCACATACTGACATCAGGACCTGGCCTGGCCACATACTGACATAAGAACCTGACCACATACTGACATCAGGACCTGGCCACATACTGACATCAGGACCTGGCCTGGCCACATACTGATTTAAGAACCTGGCCACACAGTGACATCGGGACCTGGCCACCTGTGACAAAGGAACATGTCACACTGACATAGGGACATGCTAATTAGTAATGTATCACTTGTTTATCTTTATCTGACGTATTCAAATGAAAGGGAGCGCTGATGGAGGTGTATGTGTGTCATAATGGGAATATCTTAGATCAACACTGCTACACGTTGGTAGGATTTGTAATTAAGAAAATGAGGGTGTGTAACTAGGTGACACATCTACGGTCTTATACGTTGTAACTAGGTCACATGTACAGTCGTATAAGTTGTAACTAGTTGACACATCTACAGTCTTATAAGTTGTAACTAAGTACACAAACTACGGTCTCATAAGTTGTTACTAGGTGCCCATCTACGGTCTTATAAGTTGTAACTAGGTGCACATCTACAGTCTTATGAATGGTAACACTGAATTTACATTAATTTAATGTGTTAATGAAATTTGGGATGAGCTCAAAAGTTGGTTTGATGTCTTCTTTTTTTATCCCTTAAATAAGTTAGGTGTCCATTTATAGGCAAAACTTTGAGCTAAACTTATTGGAAATTAATTTAACCGCTACATTTTCCCTCAACAACTTACTTGCTCAGTTACAGAACAACTTTATTTCTCAATTTCAGAACACCGTACTTGTTCAATTATAAAACAACCGAGCTGCTCAATCCCGGAAAAAATTTACTTTCCCAAGCTTCCGTAGTTAATGAGTTAAAGTGTGATTCACATTTAAAGTTGAGTTGTTTTGATGAGCGTATTCCATAAAGGGCAAACGTTGAAACTTTGGAACGGAAATTACATAGAATATAGGCAAAACAAAGAATTAACCCTCCGGCGAAACGTTGGTAAATCCATACCAGCTTGTTCATCACACAACAGTGCACATGGTATGATCCGGGACGTGTAGTACGGTAAAAGAGGCAGTCAACTCACTAATACAACGGTAGTCAGTAATGCAAAGATTTATGTATTCCAAGGTTATTATTTTAATATATTTTGATCGAGATTTGGCGAGAGTTAGTCAAGGTGACTGTGAATGGACAAGGGCCTTACTTCTCGACAAACACTTGCTACGGATCGCAAAAAGCTGGCGTGGTAGACTCATGGTTGGAGCACACAAGCTGGCGTGGCAGACTCACTTTTGGTGCACACAAGCTGGCGTGGCAGACTCACTTTTGGTGCACACAAGCTGGCGTGGCAGACCCACTTTTGGTGCACACAAGCTGGCGTGGCAGACTCACTTTTGGAGCACACAAGCTGGCGTGGCAGACTAACGGTTGGAGCACAATCTTCAGAGAGTAAACGCACGGCTCACGCATAAAGAAATGCAGAATCACCTCTAGTCCAAATAGGACCCCAAAATGCATGTGTCCTGCTTGCGGGAAAGGTTTCCAGGCACAAATAGGACTGGCAACACCCCCACCCCCCCACCCTTTTTGTTTTTGTTTTTGGATAGTCAAGGTTGGATATAGCATTGATGATTTTCGCATGGGAAGGCTGAATATCAAATTTAAATAGATTTACTAGACAATATCTGGACAATGTTGTGTCTACTTTATTTAAAAGTGGATCTAAAAATCACGTTTCACAATATATATGTATGTGCCAATCAAGCGAGGACTTCACCAATTACAAACCCATTGGCTCTCTAGTGTTAAGTCATTTTTTAATTGATAATATTTTTTTACAGGCCAGGTGACGCGTACGACATCAAGTTCACTATTAACGGGGAAAAGCATGTGGGTAAGTTCAACATGTGGGTAGTAGTTTTAGATGCGGATATGTTTAATGTGGGGGTTAGTTTAACGTGTGGATGTGTTTAATGTGTGGGTAGTTTAACGTGTGGATGTGTTTAATGTGTGGGTGAATTCAGTTGGAGGAGGGGGGTCAGTGTAATTGCCTGAAGCTCAACATGTTGGTCATTCAAATATAAGTTTTATTCAAAGTCATGCTTTACCTTCCACGTATTACCTTCCACGTATTACGTTTCACGTATTACCTTATACGTATTACCTTCCACGTATTACCTTCCAAGTATAGGGAATTGATATGCTCTACATAGATGATGTTGTTACGAAATAAACTTCAACATTTTGCTTAAAAATAAAACAAAAAATTAATTGTGGAGACACATCTTAATTGATGCAGACACATCTGATGGTACTGACACATATTAATCGATACCTTGGACATATTTCAATTGTGCAGACACATCTTAATTGATGCAGACACATCTGATGGTACTGACACATCTTAACCGATAATTTGGACACATTTCAATTGTGCAGACACATCTTAATTGATGCAGACACATCTGATGACACTGACACATCTTAGCCGATACTTTGGACACATTTCAATTGTGCAGACACATCTTAATGGATGCAGACACATCTGAACGGATCAGATGTATCTTTACGGGACTCATTAAAAGTATTTCAATTGTTAACAAAGTTTAAATGCATCGCTGGTAGTATATGTCCTGGTTTACTTTGGAGTAGCTACGCCCCTGCCAGAGCAAACGGTAGGGACTTAACTTCGCTGGTCTAAAGCCTCGCTACAAACCATCACGATTACGGTTTCTTTCTTATATATATATTTTTTTTTAGTATTGAACCCTAACATTATTTGTTCCACCTTCCTCAGTCTACGACAAGTACCCGCCCACCACATCACTCAATGAGTACATCAGGGATGTGGCCGGACTCAAGGGCACCAAGGTCATGTGCAAAGAAGCCGGCTGCGGCTGCTGTGCCGTGACCGTGACCTACGCCCCCGGAGGGGACAAGATGGAGACCATGAGCATCAACTCGGTAGGTATCTGGGCAGATGGTGCAATGCGTTGGTAACTCAGCGTTGGAATCTGCGAATACGTGCAGTTCTTTCGGCATGCACATGTTTGTATATTCGTAGCGCTATTCCTAAATTATGTAAAGCTCTGATTATATAATATGTATAATAATACATTCAATACTATTTGTCACTATCTCTACAATGCAATAAAGATCTATTGATATCGATGTGAAAGTGTGTATGTCCGAAAATATTTACAGACTTCCAGTTTAATATCTCTTGTCTATTATTTAATGTACTAAGCGCACATGTCTGTTATGTAATGTCCCAAATGCACATATTTGTTATTAAATGTCCACAGTGCACATGTCTATTATTGCATGACCCCAGTTTCACATGTTTGTTTTTTAAATGTCTGTCAAGGGTATGAGAATCGCTGCTGTCATGCGTGGGGTTAGAGTAAGTTCTGTTCACCAGAAGGAGTGCGATTATGAGTGAACAAGAGCGTGAGATTGTCAGGGATGATGGGCGAGAGGGTGTACACATATAGTGTGTCAGGAGAAAGTCGTGTAGTGTGATGGGTACACGGAGAAGTGAGAGATAAGGGATTACTTCGAAAGGGTTATGAGTGCCTGTGGTTCATAAGGATGTTATTATGGGATTGTCCATCCATCCCTGTTGCCTTACAGCCATATGGAGGGCTTTGGCCTGCCTCACCACTTCCATCCACTCAGACCTAACCAATGCTTTTCTTTCCCATGCTTGGGTTCCCAGTTCTTCTTCTTCTTCTATATCTTAAGGGCCCACGATCAATTTATTGATCATTTTGGCTCCTATGCATGTAGATGGGATTCGCCATGTTTCTGTTACTGGTGGTGATGAGGAAATTATGCACTAGGGGTTTGAAGGCTTGAGGCAATAGACACAAATGTGTCTAGTGTTGTCGCCTCAACTGTTCCTTTTGAAAGATGGTTCCAGTCCCTGATTGTCTTGGGCAGGAATGAGCAGCTCCTATACTGGCTTCTTGCTGGTATGAGCCTGAATTGCCTGTCATGGCCTCGTCGCTGTCTATGGGGGAGAGGGACGAGTTTCTGTTTAATACTGGAACAGTGGACCAGCCCATTATTTATCTTGTACATCATGGAGAGCCTGGTTTGTCGTCGTCGTTTCTCCAATGGTGACCAGCCTAGTGTTTCTAGCATGCTGCCAACACTAGAGGTATTCCTTTAGCGGTTTAGGACAAAGCGTGCTGCTCGTCGCTGGACCGCCTCCAACCTGTCAATGCTCTTCTGGGTAAATGGGTCCCAAACTGAAGATGCATAATCTAAAATCGGACGGATAAAGATCTTTTTGTCTACAACATCCAATCCATCCATCCAAGCCTAGTTCTGCCTTTGAGCCGTTTCCCCCTGCTTTATTGGTGATGCACCCTCTTCACTATGGGATTGTAGTACTCCGAAAAGGATTATTAGTGACTTTTGAAAGTACGGATTTTGTTAATATGATTGTTCGGATAATAGAGGAGTCCGTTATTTGACATCTAATTCTCTGAATTTTTGTGTGATTTGTGATGCATGGCTGTCAGCACAGTACGAAGTACCGGGGCGAAATTGTGCAAGTGTCTGACCTAATCCCCAAAACGCGTTCGGAGTAGCAATAGTTGTGGTCTCTAGACTTTACAATGTCCCTATTAGTGAATATGTCTATTATTTAAATGTCCCCGGTGCACAGGTATGTTATTTAATCTCCCCCAGTGCACATGTCCCCTGTACAGTGTGGACGGCTGGCAGATCACCACAGTCGAAGGCATAGGGAGTCAGAAAGATGGATTTCATCCCATCCAGGAGAGGATAGCCCAGTACAATGGCACCCAGTGCGGATACTGCACACCTGGGTTCGTCATGTCCATGTACGGGTAAGTCACGTGTCATTCAGAGGTCGACGATGTGTCATCCAGACACGGGTAATCTTTGGCTTGTTCGATAAACGGCACGTTTCTGGACATATCGATGACCGCGTAAGTACAACGATACGCATCAACAGGCCCGTTCTTAGGCATACGCTGACTACGCATACGCGAAGGGCCCCGAACGCGAGGGGGCCCCCGTGAGGCGCCCTCAATCCCCCGTTTTTTTTTAAACCGGCACTGCAACCGTCTGTGTCACTCACATTACCTTCCTCATCCTGAAATTTATCATTCTGAGTTGAATTCGGAGGCAGGGGAAGGGAAGCAGCAGAGGGGATCTTTGGGGGTGACAGACAGGAAATCGGGGGCTTGGTCGTGGGAATGGGACAGAGGAAACATTGATGAAGGCAGAATGGAGGTGCCGCAGTGGTTGGTAGTGTTTTCTCCTCAGCTCGAGGGAGCTCCACCCCCGAACCCCCCCCCCTTTCAGGGGTCCCCAACCTAAGCTCTATGCTTAGGGCCCCCAAACTCCTAAGAACGGCTCTGGCATCAATAAACCAGATCAAGAATGTATGATTAGGTGTCCATCTGGGTCAATGGTTCTCAAAGTGATAGTCCGGGAGGCTTAATGTTGACGAAGAACATGAAAAAGGCAACTGGATAAATGTTAAAAAATATGTAATAATTCAAACAAATAAATGAATAAATATAATAAAAATAGGGGATGCTTCACTGGTTGCAGGGGGTTACTCAGCGATGGTATTATGAACTGGAAAAAAGAGGGAGGGATGGAAGACAGGAGGCAATAGATGCATTTGTTGATCACGGATGAAAAAAGAATTTCATGACACATTAAAAAAATAATAGATACAAATAATTAATACATCTGTTACTGAACCACGATGCTGTTCCAAATATTTTGCGCTGGTCCGTCAGTCTTAATTATTTCTGTAAACCATCATCTACATCAGGGGTTCTCAACCTGTGAGTCGCGACCCCTTTGGGGGGGGGGGTCGAGCGACCTTTACGCTGGGATCGCCTAAGATCATCGAAAACACATATTTATGAAGTGGCAATTAAAATAGTTTTATGGTTAAGGTGTCACTACAACTACAACACGAGGAACTGTATTAAAGGGTCACGGCATTAGGAAGGTTGAGAACCAATGATCTAAATATTACTTAGGTATTACCTAGATATCACATAGATATAACCTAGATATAACCTAGATATAATCTAGATATAACCTAGATACTACCTAGATATCGCCTAGATACCATCTAGATATTACCTAGATATCACATAGATATAATCTAGATACTACCTAGATATCACCTAGATATTTTAACAATCAAATTGAACACATGTGAGACTAATTATAACCAAATAAAATATTTTTAAACTGTCCGGCACAGCCTGCTCCACCAACAGCCCCAGCCCACACAACAAGAGATCGAGGACTCATTCGATGGTCACGTGTGCCGGTGTACAGGCTACAGGTCAATCTTGGACGCCATGAAATCATTTGCTTCAGACTCGACCACCCCTGGGGCCAAGAGTATTGACATTGAGGTAATTATCCTATGGTCTACAATGACATATGGACTACAATGACATATGGACTACAATGACCTTTAAAATTTAATGATATATGGACTACAATGACATACTGACTGCATTGGCATAACGACTACATTGGCACATAGACTACAATGCCATGTAGACTATATTGACTTAAGGAGTGCAATGGCATAAGGACTATGGCAACTTTGGCAACTTTGGCCTAGATTGATATATAAGCTAGATTGGCATATAGACTACTTTGTCATATAGACTACATTGACTTGTGGACTTGAAAAGAGACATCAGGACTAAAGGGCAAAACGTATTTTTAAAAAAACAACAACAACCTCTATGTCATCTTCTCAAACCCAAATAATCAGCTAATTACCACCTACAATGAGATTTTTAAGGACATTATAAATCTTAACTGAAACTAAGCTACTAATAATATGACGACCTATTTTACTGGGTTTTTTCATTAAGTCACCAGAAAGCTATGAGCAGGGATAACTCTAATACTTTTGTACACATATTCTACCAAGAGTTACTTTTCCTAACGAAGATATAAAATTATTTAAATTCTTTTTTTTTTTTTAAATATATTTTTTAAACAAAGTTCGGCTTCTAGTGTTGTCCCAAATTATTTTTCCCCCCACTCTCGTGCATCAGGACCTCAGCAAACACCTGTGCCCCAAGACAGGCGAGGTGTGTCAGGGGAAACAGTCGGGCGCCAAGTGCTCCGCCCACCCGCGCGCCTCGCTTGACCTCGACCTCAGAGAGAGCAGATGGTACCGTCCCGATGACCTCCAGGCCCTTGGGACTCTGCTCTTGGCCAAGAAAAATGTCAAGACAAGACTTTTGTTTGGCAATACATCAACAGGTCAGTTGGTTTGGTAGCACACCTTAACAGGTCAGTTGGTTTTTTTAGCACACCTTAACAGGTCAGTTGGTTTTTTTAGCACACCTTTACAGGTATTTTTAAGAATCTCATTTAGCGTCCTCAATGGGAATTTTATTTCGTGAAATCAGCGCCATCTGGTAGCGTTAGTGACATTGTTACATCGAGAATTATGCATTTTGACGATAATGCTAGATCAGCTAAAACTTAACATTTGAAGAAAGGAAAACCAGTAGCTGTGGACAAGGAATTCCATGATCCAATACTTGGGTTTTCCTGAATGGTTTTTTTTTTTCTTCTTTTTTTTTTTTTTTTTTTTATGTTTTTGGGGGGGGGGGGGGAGGGGGAGATTTTAAGATTTATGTTGCCACTATCGATACCATGGCACTCGTGGGAATCATCCAAGCGTAGACATCTTGACTCAGAGTTTATTGAAGCCCTATCACGTAAAAAGTAAAAGACCAGGTTTCACTTTTTAAAAAAAAAACGAATTCTGTCTACTTTATACATGTCTTCATTCGGAAAATATTTGCTTTATTAAATCTGTCTATATTCCAACCACCAGGGATTTTTAAAAATGAAGGGCCGTATGACGTGTATGTGGATCTTCACGGGGTCAAAGAGCTGTACCAGTTTACGGTAAGGAAGATTTACTCATACGTAGGTGAAAAAAAATATCAATATCGTTGTTGTTTTTCTTTGTAAATAATAGTTTTAAAACTTTATCAGGTGAGCGTTAGTATTGCAATTTTCCACAAGACAGCCAATTGTAGAATTGTAGAAAGGAGACGAAGAAAAAGTGTCACCAACATTAGGTGATACAAATTACGGAAAGAATTCATTCTTGGACTTTGCTTCTTACAAAAATCTTTCCTTTTTAAAACGTCAACATAAGATCAAATAATTGATTTTTTTTGTTTTTGGTTCTTACTAAATACAGGAAAATGAAAGCAGTGCAACTTTCGGAGCCAACACAACACTGACCAAGTTCAAGGACAAACTGAAAGAGCTGCAGGCCAAACCTGGCTTTGCCTACTGCGCCAGGGTTGTACGCCACCTGAAGGTCCTGGCCAGCGTCCTGGTCAGAAATGTAAGTCCGAAACTTTGTGCGCACACATTCAACCTCAGCGATGGATACTTCAGAAGAAAATAAAAATCTCCACTGCACTCCCTCCCTCCCTATCTCTCCCTATTTCCTCCCCTCTCTCTCAACCACTCCTTCCATCACTCTTATCCATCCCGCTCTCTTTTTTTTCTCCCTCTCTCTCTTTCTCTCTCTCTCTCTCTCTCTCTCTCTTTTCCACTTTTTTTAACTTAGCTGATTTTTTAAAAAAAAATCTTTTTACATTTGGGCGCTCAAGCCCAGACAAGGACTGATATTGCTTGTCTAGTTGCTGGTTTTTTTTTTTTTTTGCCTTTATTTTTTTTCTTTTTACAAAAAAAAATAGGTTGAAACCTGGATACTGAGAATTTGACATATATATTTTTTAAAGAAAGTTATTTTAAATTAAGAACATATTTTTTTTTTGAAAAGGAGTGATGTTGCTTGGTTTGTTGGTGGTTTTTTTTTTTTTTTGCTTTTATTTTTTTGCTTTTTACAAAAAAAAAATAGGTTGAAACCTGGATACTGAGAATTTGACAGATATATTTTTTAAAGAAAGTTATTTGAAATTAAGAACATGTCTTAATTAGTATAACTTTTGAGATGCTCTTCCACAGGCCGGGTGCATAGCCGGTAATCTAATGATCAAAAAGAACCACCCGGAGTTCCCATCGGATCTCTTCACCATGATGGAGGCAATTGGAGCAAAGCTAGGCATCTATGGTGAGGTCTTTCTTATATTTTGATTGAGTTAAATGGTTTATCTTCTAGACCAGCGATTCTCAGCCAGTGGGTTACAACTCCTTGGGAGGGGGGGGGGGGGGGGGGGGGGGGTGGGGTTAGAACAACTCTTACACAGGGGATTTATGAAGTGGCAACGAAAATAATTTTATGGTTGGGGGTCAACACAACATGAGGAACTGTTTTAAAGGGTCGTGGTATTAGGAAGTTTGAGAACCACTGATCTGGACGTAGACGCTATATCTAACAGAAATATTTTTTCCTAAGTAAAAAATGTCTTGCCATTTTCACAGACCCGGCCACGAGCACCACTAGCACACACACACCGCTGGACTTCCTTAGTCAGGTCAACATGGCGGGCAAGGTCCTGGTCTTCCTAGAGCTGCCCAAACTGGACAAGTCCGAGTTCTTCAGGTCATTCAAGATCACGCCAAGATGGCAGGTACATCCAATCCCCACCAATCAGATAAAGCTTAGTTTTAAATGGCCCCTCAAGTCTATGGAGAGAACCCCCCCCCTCCTACCTCCCCACATATGCTCGTTGTACGATACACGTCATAGTCTCACTGTAACGGTCACCTTGATGTGATTGAAAGTCATTGCTATTATATCTGCAGTCATATGACTGAACTAATGGCAGGTTTAGGAGATGACTCTGGGCTAAAGGACGGCTTATTTTGTTAGCCTTTCCGGGCTGCGATGTTAACAACGAATTTTAATTTTGACCGAATCTCCGATCTTTAAAGTTCATTTAACTCACGATAGTGTCCATGTCAGGAAAGCCACATTCTGCATAGATAATGAGGGTATCCAAAAGTTTGACTTCGTCTGGATTAGAAGGAATAGGCTTCGCAGAATGTTGCCAGGTATTTGCACGTAATTGCTAATGACGGCTGCTGGGAACCTGTATGTCGTATAAGGATATGCAACGTAATATTTGATATAAAAGTATGTTAAATATTATCATATAATAATTCAACTTTCCCTCTCATGACCCCTTCCCCCCACCACCCACAGAATGCACACGCCTATGTCAACGCTGCATTCAAGCTGACAGTGAATGACAGAGCTGTGACAGGGAAGCCATCTTTTGTTTTTGGTGGCATCAGCAAAGATATGGTGGGTAACTTTTTTTAAATAAAAAAAAATTCTTTCTACTTGCATTTCCATCTTGTGGATATGTGGATCTGTGGATGGGTGGATATGTGGATGTGTGGATGGGTGAATGGGTGGATATGTGGATGGGGGGAGCGCTTGTTATTTTTATTTTTTATTTACGCACATGAAATTTTGGCTCAGTTGACCATTTTCTCGTCGAAGTGGTCACCTGAAAGGTCTTGATCCTCTCGTTGCAACCGAGTTGTGTCACCATCGCGTCCTGCTCGTGGGTCGACGCAGGCGGGTTGACACCGTCGCTCGCAATTTTCGTGGTTGACCGCGTCGGCTTCGCGGTTGAGTAAACGGATGGGTGGGTGGGTGAGCTCAGATCTACTTTTTTTAGCTGTATGCCTTGGTAGAGAGTTAAGTCAACTCAACCGGGATTTCTTAACCATTCGATGTTTTTTTTTGTTTTGTTTTTTTAAACGGAAATAATCCTACTTTTGTCATTAATTTAACAACTTAATTACTAAAATAAAAGAAGAAAAAAATATAATGCATTACGCAGAGAAAGTATGTCCAGAAAATAATTTAAACATTTAAAAAAAACAAACATATAAAAATATTTTATAATCTCCTGTGCATTGCTGCTGGCTTATAATTAATTCAATGTTTGACACAAGGTGGCTGTTAAATTCAAGTGTGTTGTTGGTGGGTCTTTGTTTCTAGTTTACTTGTATGGATGAAGGGGTTTGCCTAGGTGTTAAAACTGTGTGTTTCCAGTTTATTTTGATGGACCATTTAAGGGGGGACCGGTAGTCAACTTTACGTAAAAATCATGTTTTTTTTTTTTTTTCAATTTTCCAAAAAGTGTATATTTGGTTACAATAACCTCTTATAAACACAATCCACAAATAAAATTTGCTAAAAATAATTGTTCTAAGTACATAATTTGTCCTAATATAACACGTATCTAGGCAACCATTTCAGGAAAATCGGCTTTCCGATACGTTATGGTCATTTTAAAACCCTTTACAACCGCATTCCTTCAAGCCTAATGCCTATTGTTAGGCCTCTTTGGAAAGCTTAGACCACTGGCTACAACTTTGACCTACTTATCTCAAAATCATTCTACCTAACAAAGAGAAGCGAGCTGTGCAATACGTCACATTTGTTGTAAAAGTGTGTTTAGACGGCTTCTACGTCATCGTGTAGTAAAGCCTGTAATTTCATTGGTCAACTATAAGTAATGTTACCAAAAATAGCACAAATTGGGTTACCGTATACCGAAATGCAACACGGTTACTTTCGTTTCGCAACCATTCTGTGTTGATAAAACTATCCACCGTTTGTCAGACTTACATTGGATTTATCAAAGGCTGCTCTTTTCGTGCTCACTATATTTGTTCAATAACAAGCCAAAGGTAAATATGGATGTAGTATGATTTACCATTTCATTATTAAAAATTGTTTTAGTAATAGTACTAGTATCAGTATCGTCAACGTCATGCTTTCTCACGTCAGTAGTGACAACCTACCCATACAAATTATTATAAATACAAGGATCATTTCAGTTCTGAAACTAACTAAATTATAAATTATATATATATATACTTGTTTCAAAGTTTTAATATTTAATAACTATCATTAACCAGATATATTTTATTATGTGCTTATTTACTTGTCAAGAATTGAGTGTAAACTAAAAAAAAAAAAAAAAAATTTGTTTGAGGTTAGTTATTTGAAAGGTGTGTGGGTGTTGTTGGGTTTGATTGACGTCTCTCATCATCAACAATTTAAAAGATAAGGAATTAACCACTTCATTTGTAATCCTTTCTTTACCTTGATGACTAAAATTAAATTGTTCTGATTTATTTGCAGTGAAATGGCACCAAGAAAACAAGCAGCGATTCTGCGAGCCAAAAGTACAGCTTGCTTCGAACAGGTACTACTCTTGGAAACATGGTGGCAGTAGAATCTAAGAGTGCCATGACACCTGATGCCAGGTGGGTGTAAGTGTAAGACTGGAAGTATTGTAAGGTTTATATCATAATGATATATAATTGTTTTTTTATATTGTCATCTCTACAGGCCCCACGAACAGCTGCTCAATATATTATCTATCTGCATTTATAAAAAAAAATGTAATGCTGTTACTATATTTATTGTTGATGGAGCAAAGTGTAATTATATATACATTTTTAACAGATAAAATGAATCTTCAGCAGTGGCCCTGTGAGAATGCAGTGGCCATCGAAAGTTACAGATGAAAAGACCTTCGGAGGAATATTCTGACATTTTCCGCATGCTTGCAGCTGCCTGGCCTGATGAGAACCCTAAACACCATGACTGCCCTACTGGAAAGACATGTTACTGTTGGCAGTCAGCTATTGCTCAGAAGAGGTTCCACAACACATAAGAGGAAAAGAGGCAGTTTTATCTCAGAGCAGATTTATTTAAATTTTTCGCATTTTTTTTCTTTGGGGGGTGGGCTAGAGAATCAGTTATATTTTTTCCACAGAAAGACTTTTTAAATATATTTTTGATGTATCATATTTTCAAGAAGCCAAGGTGATATAATAATATAACTTTATGCCACTTTAATTATTTGAAAAATAAATTATTTCAATAATAAAACTTCTTTTTGCATTTTCTCATTTGTGTCAATTTTACGAGGGTCAGGTTATTGGAAGCAGTGTATCTCAGAAACAACCTATCAGATTATAAAGAAATTTGCACCACATGTTCCTAACATGTTTATCTACAATGTGATAGAGGGTTTTTATTCTATTTTAAGAGACAAAAAAATTATTTTGAATTTTGATAGAACAGTTTACGTAAATGATGGATTATTTTTTGACATAATTTTAAAAAATTCACAAAAAAATTATTTTTTCAGTTATGCTAATTTCCTTCTATCACATTGTGCAATGTCCTATTTTTAATATTTATGCCAAGTTTCATTGAATTCTTATTGGTGGTTATTGAGCTACGCTGTTTCCTGTAAGTATATAAAATTGCTCAATTTTACCCCTATTTTCTCATCAAAAGCATAAAAAAAAATAATTAATTAGTCCCAATTGGTTTTTTTAAGTGTTTTTATTGCTTTTGCAATGTGATTAGCAAAAAATATTCTGTCTTAGTCATGTGTTTAAAATTTTAGCATTTTGACTACCTGTCCCCCCTTAATTTAATGGGGTGATGACATTTTTTTACGTGCCGATTTTGACTAAAATGGACAAACCCATGAGAAAAAAACTAGGGGATTGCTCGTCCGTGATAATTATTGTTCAGATATTTAGCACACTTCGCAACCGTTCAGACACATGTGGAATGCCGTGATTAGCCGTCAAGTATAAGAACTGTCACTGTTGTGCATGTCACATGATGCAGCAATCATGCGCTCAATTCTATTTCAGGTCCACGCTACCAAAACCGAAAGTTACATTTCCGGGAAAACCCTGAGTGAATCCGTTATCAAAGGTAATATCATTGTAAGGGTCTATGTTCTGTAGTGCATCGCCTGAACTTTTCAGTCATCCTTTCAGCATTCATGTTTACAGTGAATCATATTTTTTTAAGAAAGTCTAGATGAAAAAAAATCTCTTCTTATAAAATTAATTTCATAGCTACCCACCCTGGCAAATTTCTTTGAGTATTCATCAATCTAACTGAATTTCTTTGTTTCATTTCACTCCACCCCCCCCCCCCCCCCCCCAGAGGCCCTATCACTGCTGAAGTCTGAGATCTCACCAACGACAGAAGATCCGCTTTTCGCCTCGGTCCAGTACAGACAGAGCCTTGCTATCAATCTGCTATATAAGGTAAACGACAGACAATCAAGAACTATCCGAACAAAACTAAATACGTGGCATCAAGACTAAACTAAAAAACCCATACATCTAACCGTGTTAGGGCATTTAGGGGAGTTCTGGGCACGTTTTCCGAACTGCCCTACAGCTAATCCACGTCTTGTCACGACTTGTCCTAACTTATCATGACGTCTTGCCATAACTTGTCCAAATTTGTCATGACGCCTTGTCCTCACATGATCTAATTTCTTATCACAAACTTGTCTTAGACTTTGCTTGAAGTCTACCAACCCACCGACCCGAGACTGTGGACCGGGGCAGAGAGCATGGAGAGAAACCTGTCATCAGGTCTGCAGACTTACCAAGAGGTCAGCTCGGAGTTCCCGCTCAAACAAGCCCTGCCCAAGTTGGAAGCTCCGCTTCAGGTCTTTAAAGCCCCTCCTTTTTTGTTTTTACTTCAACTTTAAAGCCGCCTCATTACATTTTAAAAATATACTTCAGATACTTCACGTTGTTAAATCAGCAATTTTTTTTTTACTTCATCTTAAATGCCACCTGATTATTTTGTTTATTATACTTCAGATACTTCCCTTTGTTAAATCAGCATATCTGTTTTTTTTTTAAACTTCAACTTAAAAGCCACCAGGGGCGTAACTAAAGTGTCTGGCGCCAGGGGACAAGATTCTTTTTAAAGCACGCCCCTTTATTTTCTCAACTCTCAAACCCATAATTTTCATCATTTTGGCGCTCCTAACTAGTTTGGCGCGCAGGGACATCTGCCCCCCCCCCCCCCCCCCCCCCCCCCCCCCCCCCCCCCCCCCCCCCCCCTCTGAAAGCAACCTCATTATTTTTTCACTCTACTTCAGAGACTTGACGTTGTTAAATCAGCATACTATTGTTTGAACCCTCAGTTTTATTGAAGAATGACAAGAGTACATAGGAGACAGTGCTAAAATATTGCAATTACGTCCAATCCTATTCAGGCATCGGGTGAGACTGTCTACACCAACGACGTCCCAACCTTCCGTCGTGAACTGTGTGGGGCATTTGTCGTGTCCACCGTGGGGTCTGCCACACTGGAAGCCATTGACCCAAGCGTGGCCCTGGTAGGATCACATCACTCAATAACATGACCTAATCTATCAACATTGACCATGAGATGATGTAATCTATCAACAATGACGTGATATGAACTAATCTACCAACAGTGACCATGCCATGAACTAATCTATCAACATTGACCATGACATGAACAAATCTATCAACATTGACCATGACATGAACTAAATCTATTAACATTGACCATGACATGAACTAAATCTATCAACATTGACCGTGACAGTAACTTATTTATAAGCATCGTTTGACCACAATATCCAAGTTTTATATTTTGTGAAAAAATGATACATTTATGTTTGATCTCCCTTGACCACTAACCTACCAATACGATAAAGTTATTGAACCACCTTTGAGCACTTAACACGAACAACGTCATCGAAACAAATGTACCATTAAGTGTACAAATGGTTGTAATTTGGATTGTGTAATAAACGAATGAATATCTCGATCCAAGGCTGTCCCGGGTGTGGTCAAGTTCATCAGCGCTTCTGACATCCCCAAGGAAGGGAAAAACGACTTCTTGGGTAGGACTGGATTCCCTGGAATAGCTTCCGAAGAGGTAAGATTCTACACAGTGCAGTGTAAGACGAGAGGATGTGGAGTATGTTATGTCATTATTTAATCGCTTCACCAAAAGTATCATTATTTTAAGTGAAGTAACATCTAAAAAAAAATATATAAAAGAAAAAAAAATTAATCTAAGTTTAAAAAAAAAAAGATTATCTTAAGGATACTGCTTTCACCAAAAGTACAAGAGAGAAACCGGAAATACAAGAGAGAAACCGGTAGTACAAGAGAGAAACCGGAAATACAAGAGAGAATCCTGAAATATAAGAGAAAAACCGGAAATACAAATTCTGTTGTTGCCTTTAGCTTATTTCCAAACCTTGTCTTGTGTTCCAGGTGTTCGCGTCCAAACAGGTGTCGTATGTAGGTCAAGCTATTGGACTCCTCCTTGCAGGTCTGTGGAGTCATGAAATATTTCTATGACATCTTAAATGTTATGTCTTCGTCTGCTCGAAATGTGTTAGTAAGTCTTATGTAATATCAGAGGAAGTCTCACAATATAGTGTGTCATGAAAGGTCTGGAAAGTATCACAAACGACTAACTAAGTCTTATATAATGTCTCGGAGAGATTCACAATGTTTTAATAAGTCTTATGTAATGTCTCAAAGAGTATAACAAGTCTTAATAAGTCTTATTTAATGACTCAGAGAGTATTACAATGTCTTAATAAGTCGTATGTAATGTCTCAAGAGTATCACAAAGTCTTAATAAGTCTTATTTTATGTCTCAGAGAGTATCACAATGTCTTAATAACTCTAATGTAACTTCTCGATAAGTCTGTGATTGAAGGGTAATGTAAAGTAAAGAATTCGCTGATTTAAGGGTAATGTAAAGTAAAGAATTCGCTGATTTAAGGGTAATGTAAAGTAAAGAATTCGCTGATTGAAGGGTAATGTAAAGTAAAGAATTCGCTGATTGAAGGGTAATGTAAAGTAACGAATTCGCTGATTGAAGGGTAATGTAAAGTAAAGAATTCGCTGATTGAAGGGTAATGTAAAGTAAAGAATTCGCTGATTGAAGGGTAATGTAAAGTAAAGAATTCGCTGATTTTATAGGATAATGTAAAGCAAAGAAACACAACTTATGGTGTACTGTGTACACTCATATGATCAAAGAAATGCCGTATTCCCACAGAGACCCAAGCTATCGCTGACGATGCCGCCAAGAAGGTGAAGGCCACCTACTCTAACGTGCAAGACCCTGTTGTTGACCTTGAGGAAGCCATACAGAAAGGATTGTTTCACTCTTATGGAAAACTGGAGAAAATTGTTGGAAGTCCTGATGGTTCGTTATTGAACAAAATATTTCGTCTCTAATTAAATTGAGCTACATTAATTAAACGATATATTAAGCGAAATGTATAGAAAACATTAATTAAAATTCACAAGAACTCATCACTAAGAATTCTGATGAATTTTAAACAACTTAAAATTCTTTTGAAATTCCTTCATATGCTGAGTCACTATGGAAATGATAAAGGTAGAAGAGCGGCCATTGCTGTGCATCACGTCGCTATGGAAATGAAAAAAGCGATATGGCTGCCATTGCTGTGCATCACGTCGCTATGGAAATGAAAAAAGCGATATGGCTTCCATTGCTGTGCATCACGTCGCTATGGAAATGAAAAAAGCGATATGGCTGCCATTGCTGTGTATCACGTTGCTATGGAAATGAAAAAAGCGATATGGCTGCCATTGCTGTGTATCACGTCGCTATGGAAAAAAAAGCGATATGGCTGCCATTGCTGTGCATCACGTTGCTATGGAAATGAAAAAAAAAAAGCGACAGGGCTGCCATTGCTGTGTATCGCTTCGCTATGGAAATGATAACAGCGACATGGCGGCCATCGCCATTTACCCATCTACTCTAAAAACAACCTCGAAGACACTTACTATTTCAAATCCCATAAACATTGCTGTGTCGACCTTTTCATAGTTTCTTTTTTTCCCCTCCCGCCACAGATGCCATGAAGGAAGCCGAGGTCATCGTTACTGGTGAGGTCAAGGAAGGCTCACAGTACCACTTCTACTTGGAAAATCAGGTCAGGTGAACTTACGCAAGAGTGCGTTCTCGAATTAAGAAATTTAAAAAAATATATATACACAATCTGACTCATGCAGAGCATCCAGTCCAATGTGTCCCAGGATGGGGCGAAAGCGGTTTAATATTTGGTGGGGTAAGAGGGTAGAGATTTGTTCTATTATATAGAAAAAGTACAACACTGCTAACATTTTTTTTTCAACAGAGAATTGGAAAAAGAAAAGAAAAAAGTGTGTGGGGGATGTGAGGGTTGTGGGTGGGTTTAGACCGGTACGATAAGCGAACGAAATAACGAAAATCATGTTGTTTGGCATTCTTTGAACTAAAAAAATATATTCTCAATATTTTGCCTGCAAAGCATGGGAGACCTATTTTCTTAAATCATATTTTAGCTTTACCGTTATGGGGAAGGGGGGGGGGGCCTTAAAGCTTCATTTAGTTGATCAAATGTTGAGAATCACTGACATACAATCACAATATTTCTTTGTACAAAGCTAACATCTCCATTCATTTCGGATCCCCCTTGACCCCCTTTTTTTTTTCATTTCCACATGTGTAGCACTTTCAAACTTCTCATCAGCGTTTTTCGTTTTTAACTTTCGTGATCCCAGTCAAAAGGCAAGAAATGTCAGAAAGCCATGAATCCCATCTCTCATTAATACTAATCATTATAGACGTAACATTAAGATGTTTTAAAGTATCATATTTTTAGTCATCATAAAACATGAATTTTATGACGCCATCCCTCTATTCGGCCTTAAAGTGGAGTGTGGCATCTGATCGATGATGGAAACATCAACTTTGTCCTAATAGAATTCATCCCTAAATGGCATGCACTTTGAAAGAATGTGCCTGGCCTCCTCTATAGGCCCATTCCATTGATCTCACGCAGGAATTGAACTTTATTTTTGGTCAATGATTTTTTCCGGCTTCGTGATTTAATCTGACCGTGAATTATATTTTTCATTGATGGTTTATTTATTTTATTTTTTTTGGGTCAGGTGTCCATTGCTGTACCTACAGAGGACGGCCTTGACCTTTACGCCGCCACCCAATGGGCTGACAATAACCAAAAGGCAGCCGCCACGATTCTTGGAAAGCCTCTCAACTTGTGAGCGCCTCTTCTTAAAGAACTTTTGAAAACTCATATTAGGAACAAGGGGGAAGGCTGAAGGGGCACGCACCCCAGATGCCAACACTGGGGGTGGGGTGCCATAAAGCGTCTTCAGATAGGACCTTAATAGTGAATTAATTGATATAATCCCATGTTCTTGACAAAGACATGGGGCGCCAAAAATCGTATTTTTTTTTCACTGGACCGGCCTTGGTGGCACTTTTTCTATATATTGAAGGGCAGCATTTTCAGGCTTTGTACCGTCACCCCTTCCGGTTCGCTTTAGGTTCTGTTAAGGAACTGTTACTAAACTTACATTTCGAAACTTTTTAAAATATATGCATGCATAAGTTTGGACTATTCATTTCTTTCATTTTAAATCTAATTTAATAATTGGAAATATTTTATTTCTTTTTAACGAATGTACATCTAATACATCTATCACTTTGGTTCTCAACCTTTCTAATGCTGCGACAACTTTAGTACAGTTCCTCATGTAACCCAACCATAAAATTAATGTCGTTGCTATTTCATAAATATGTGTTTTTAGGCGACCCCTGTGTAAGGATCGTTCGAGTAAATAAAGTGAACTGGAAAACAAAAGAAATCTCAAATTCTAGATCGTCGCCCCAAAATAGCAAAATGCGTTCCCACAGCTCGCCCCCCCCACCCCCACCCCCCAGTACATATATAATCACACAAAACACAGGTCGTCCATTGGTTGTAGGGCATGTAGTTGTTCATCTCTCACTGGTAGTTACTGTAATCTGGTTGATCTCTTTTTAAAATTAATTTGTTTTTTAAACTGCATGAAGTCATTCAACATTTTCACCCTCACTCCCAGCATCAATGTAATAACCAATCGGATTGGCGGAGGTTTTGGCGGGAAATTCATCACTTCCTGCAACATATCGGCTGCTGCGGCACTGGCTAGTTATGTCACAAAAAGGTTTGATATTTACTTTACAAAATCCAAGATTCTAAAAAAAGTTATTTGATTGAGCGCAGTTCCTTTTTTTTTCTATTGTAATTAAAATTTTAAAACTGGCAAGATAAGAAAATTAGGAATTTATTATAACACTTGAATACATTTGTTAAAATTAAAATTTATTATTTAAAAAAAAAAAAATTCCCAAAAATGTCATAAATATCCAATTTTAACAATGAGTCGAAGTTATCCCCAACTCTTCCATTTCACAAGTTAACCTTTCTGACCTATTAACCTTTCAGACCTGTTCGAGTGCCTGTCAACATGGCAACGAACATGAAGCTCTCTGGAAACAGATTTCCAATCCTGGCCAAGTACAAGGTCAGTTAGCCAGTCAAACAAGATAAAAAGTTGATTTACTTCATGGCTGCACGATCCGTTACTTGATATTAAGGCACAATCCCTGCGTGGAGACTGGGCATTCACGCGTGTTGGATTTCGAGAGTCGAGGAGATCGTTTTTTGGGGAAAATAACTCTTTAGGCAAATGGTAGTTTATGGGAATTGTGTATCCCCTGAGTAGTGTTCAAAATACTCTTTATACCGTAGGCCATCATCTTCGCGTATATTGCGGCAACGTCTGTCGATGGTACGCTGCAACACTGTCTATCAACAAATACCCAGGCACACCCGAGTATTGGAAAACAAAACAAAAAACTAGGGTTCTTCTTTATTCCGTGTATGTGCGGATTCCGTGTATCTGTCGTGCGGATTCCGTGTGTCTGTCGTGCGGATTCCGTGTGTCTGTCGTGCGGATTCCGTGTATCTGTCGTGCGGATTCCGTGTATCTGTCGTGCGGATACCGTGTATCTGTCGTGCGGATTCCGTGTATCTGTCGTGCGGATTCCGAGTATCTGTCATGCGGATTCCGTGCATCTGTCGTGCGGATTCCGTGCATCTGTCATGCGGATTCCGNGCGGATTCCGTGTATCTGTCGTGCGGATTCCGTGTATCTGTCGTGCGGATTCCGTGCATCTGTCATGCGGATTCCGTGCATCTGTCGTGCGGATTCCGTGCATCTGTCGTGCGGATTCCGTGTATCTGTCATGCGGATTCCGTGCATCTGTCATGCGGATTCCGTGCATCTGTCATGCGGATTCCGTGTATCTTTCATGGAGATACCGTGTATCTGTCACGCAGATTCACGTGGTTACCGTCTCTCCTTATAACTACACCGTCTATCCAAAAAAAAAATATAAAAAATCAGGAACAATCACTAACAAACGTCTTATGACAATGTCCTAATCAACTCTCTCTCTCCCCTCTACACGCTATCTCACGCCTTAGTATTAAATTCCTGTCATCCAATGATCATTCAGGCACACACAACAACAACACTCATGACACAACCCACCGGACCAAACAGCGTTGTTACTAACAACAGTGATTTCTAGACCTTTGACAAGTGGCCTTAACTTACAGAAATGATTCCCATACCCTCGGCAAGTGGCCTTAACTAACAACAGTGATTCTCACACCCTTGACAAGTGGCCTGATTGATTTGTATGTGCCATCAAATACTAGTTTGCACATCGTAAAGGGACAGGAAATGAACACGTTTGTATGTTTGTTACTCACTGTGTGAGTCCCCCTGACACGACTGAGTGTCCCCCGGACACGACTGAGTGTCCCCCTGACACGACTGAGTGTCCCCCTGACACGACTGAGTGTCCCCCTGACACGACTGAGTGTCCCCCTGACACGACTGAGTGTCCCCCTGACACGACTGAGTGTCCCCCTGACACGATGTAATGCCCCACTAGTGGTCACTTACGACTGTTTGGTAGTCCGCTGGTCTACGAGAAACTTTGAAAGTCTAGCTCCTAGTTAAATTTTGACAATTTGATCTCAATTAAATGGTCTCTGATAATGTTTTTACTATTTGATCTCTATTCAATGGTCTCTTTGATACTTTGATCTCAGTTGCATGGTCTCTAATACTTTTTGACAATTTGATCTCATTTGAATGGTCTCTTTGATTTTGGACAATTTGATGTTAATTGAATGGTCTATTTGATAATTTTGGACAAGTAAACTCGATTGTATGTTCTCTTCAATAGCCTAATAATTCCGTATTTTCCTAGGCCGGCTTTAACCGTGACGGTAAGATGAAAGTGTTGGACATTGACATGTACTCTGACAGTGGCTTCAACTCGTCCATGATGCCACCTGAAGTGCCCCTTTGGCTGGACCAGGGTGAGTCTTGTACGGGGGACCAAATTATGGATACTCTTGTACGGGCACGGAATTATAGATCCTCTTGTACGAGGACTGAAATAATGTATAATAGTCTTGTACGGGTACTGGATTATGGATACTTTTGTACTGTGACCGAATTATGGATACTCTTGTACAGGAACCCGAAAATAGATACTCTTGCATTGGGACTGGATTTGGGATACACTTGTATGGGGACAGAATTATGGATACTCGTGTATGGGGACCAGATTATGGATACTCTTTGTCGGGGACCGAATTATGGATACTCGTGTATGGGGACCAGATTATGGATACTCTTTGTCGGGGACCGAATTATGGATACTCGTGTATGGGGACCAGATTATGGATACTCTTTGTCGGGGACCGAATTATGGATACTCGTGTATGGGGACCAGATTATGGATACTCTTTGTCGGGGACCGAATTATGGATACTCGTGTATGGGGACCAGATTATGGATACTCTTTGTCGGGGACCGAATTATGGATACTCGTGTATGGGGACCAGATTATGGATACTCTTTGTCGGGGACCGAATTATGGATACTCGTGTATGGGGACCAGATTATGGATACTCTTTGTCGGGGACTGAATTATGGATACTCGTGTATGGGGACCAGATTATGGATACTCTTTGTCGGGGACCGAATTATGGATACTCATGTATGGGGACCAGATTATGGATACTCTTTGTCGGGGACTGAATTATGGATAGTCATGTATGGGGACCAGATTATGGATACTCTTTGTCGGGGACTGAATTACGAATAGTCTTATATGGAGACCAAATTATTGATACGCTTGTACGGAGGCTGGATTATGTTTACTCTAAAAGTAGATAAGAGTAAATACAAAGTTGATTAAGTAAATAGTAAACCATTGTTTTATAAGAGAAGAAAACATGATAAGATATCATAAGATAAGATAAGTTAAGATAAAATTAAACGATAAGAAAAGATACGATAAAATAAAATAAGATTAGATGATAAGATATGTTTCCTTATTAGTCCAAATAAATGGACATATTTTTTTATTACATTGTACATATTGACATATATAAATACATATTATTTAAAGAAAGAGGAAGTTTAACACATAAGACAATTTAAATACAAGGCATTTACCATTCAAACAATTTAATCACAGGACATTTATGATTAAAGCTAAGATTATCTGGTTCTCAAACAAGAAATCCGGGATTTATCCAAACTTTAATGTCATCGATCCACCCCTGTCACTCTCCAATCATTACTTTTACCAACTGCAGGATACTTCATCCCCAACTGGCGAATTAAACACGTCCAGGTGAAGACCAACAAGCCAACAGCCCAAGCTTGCCGCGCTCCAGGTGAGACCTCAGATCTTAACAGTGTATTAACATTTTTATTAAGTTTAAAGTTAAAAGTAAAAAAGGAAGGGAAATTTTAAAAAAATTCACTTCGGATGGAAGAAATGAGATATCCTTGTGGCACGGAGCCGGTCGACAGAATAGAGAAAGATTGAAATCCACAGCTGGAAGGCACACAATGCAATACAATGTAGGGGCGATTTCAAACACTAAAAAAAAAAATACGTCTAAACACAGGTGGTATGTTCTTTAGGGTGGTAAAAGGTGGACTAAATGGAATGAAAATGATGACAATTAAATATGATAATATTAATATACGTATAAAATATAACAATATATATATAATCTCGACGAGCTAAGTCAAGCTGACCTGGGCATTAGTCTTAGCATTCACATGTGGGGGTAATGATATGTGTGAAGGAGTGTGGGGTGCGAGGGGTTGGATGTGAGGTGGGTGTCCAACCGTTCCCATTTGAATGACCGACCATAAATAAACATGAATTGTTGAAGAAAAAAAATTGACCCCCCTCCCCATCTTTTGTATACTTATCTAATCAATAGCTACGGTGCCGGCCTCGCTCGTGATTGAGAGTGTTTTGGAACACGCGGCCAAGGAGATCAACATGCATCCCATTCTGTTTAAGGAGGTCAACTTGTATGAAAACGGCCAGGTGAGTTCTGTGTTCAGGGGAGAGTCAAGAATTAAAATTTGCACAACCGCATCACAACCGCATCACAACCGCATCACAACCACATCACAACCGCATCACAACCGCATCATCACAACCGCATCACAACCGCACCACATCACAACCACATCACAACCACATCACAACCACATCACAACCACATCACAACCACATCACAACCACATCACAACCACATCACAACCACATCACAACCACATCACAACCACATCACAACCACATCACAACCGCAGCAAAGAAACCGTCTGCATTCAGCGCGTGGGCAACAAATGGATTCCAAAATGGATGGGGGTCGAACAAATAGTTCGTGGATTCTACATGGATAGATAAAAAAAATAATTCAGCATTCATGTTGGATTTGATGAATGAGAAAACATCAAAATTTAAACCATTCTCATTCCGTGAAAACAATTTCAGCCGACATTTTTGAAATTGGAAAAAAAAAATGTCAGTGTAACAATTTTCTAGTTACTAATTGCAATCTCACCCTTACTATGTCCTCTTTATTTGAACAGACGGATCTTCTGGGCGCAGTTCTCAACAACTGCACGTTGAGAGACGTGTGGAACAGACTGAAACAGACAGCTGAGGTCATTGGGCGAATGAGACAGGTGGATGCATTCAACCAGGTAGGTGGGCGAATGAGACAGGTGGATGCATTCAACCAGGTAGGTGGGCGAATGAGACAGGTGGATGCATTCAACCAGGTAGGTGGACGAATGAGACAGGTGGGTGCAGTCAACCAGGTAGGTGGACGAATGAGACAAGTGGATGCATTCAACCAGGTAAGTGCGGACGAATGGGGGAAAAAAGACGTTTTCATCACACTGGGTGGAAAAAACGTGTGTCAAGGTGTAGTGTAAGTTCTCTATATATTCTCTCTACACCAGTGGTCCCCAAACTCATTAGACCAGTGGTCGGCAAACTCATGAGTCAAAAGAGCCAAAGATCAGCAGCAGGACTATTTTAAAAAAAAATTGAGAGCCAAATTCCTTTTCAAAAACCTGTCAAGAGCCATGTTTTTCGGAGTCAAAACCGATTTGTGGCCGACTGGCCGAGCCGCACTCAGATCGTTAAAGAGCACTGCCATACACCAATGTATGTTGGATGTCATGAAGTTCAATGTTAGACGTTTTGTCAACACAAATTGTTTGCTTTATTTGTTGGGAAACCAATTGTTGTGGTTTATTTCGTGGGCGATCAATTGTTGGGGTTTTTGATGGGCCACCAATTGTTGTGGTTTACTTGGTGGGCTTCACAGGTTGTGGTTTATTTTGTGGGCGACCAATTGTTGTGGACTCGCTCCTTCCTTAGAATTAATTTATTGTTCATTGGATTGTTTATTTTTTTTTTTTATTGTGGTATCTTGTAGAGCAACAAGTGGCGAAAACGAGGCATCACCATGTCAGGGGTCAAGTACAAGATCTCCTACTACCCGCCTGGCCACACTGTCAACGTCTCCATCTTTGCTGACGACGGTACGGTCAGTGTGATAACGTCGGGAACGGAAATGGGCCAAGGACTCCATACCAAGGTTAAGATGTCGTAGAACTTTGAAAATTTGCATAACAGTATGAATAAATGACAAAGAATGTGTTTAAATGTGTTTATCTACTCGTTAGTTTTGACATCGTATCAATAAGATAAGATGTCACATTGTCGACTTGTGAAGAATTTGAGTTGTTCTGTGTTCCTACTAAAGAGTAATGTTTTTTTTTATTTTTTAATTTAAATGTTCCTTTTTATTTTCTTCATCAGGTTGTCCAAGCAGTGGCACGAACATTAAAAATTCCCTTAAACTATGTCAAGGTCAAACCGGGACAGAACAACGTCATACCTAATCCCAGCTTCACCGGAGGGAGTTCTGGGAGTGAAATGTGTGTCGCTGTAAGTGAAATGTCTTAGTGTCAAGTATTTATAATTAGTTGGATAATGATGAATTCATAACTAGTTGGATAATGATGGATTCATAACTTGTTGGATAATGATGGATTCATAACTAGTTGGATAATGATGGATTCATAACTAGTTGGATAATGATGAATTCATAACTAGTTGGATGAACTAGTTGGATAATTGTGAAATCATAACTAGTTGAATAGCTGTGAATTCATAACTAGTTGGATAATGATGGATTTATAACTAGTGGGATAATAATGAATTCATAACTAGTTGGATGATGTTGAATTCATAACTAGTTGGATAATGGTGAATTCATGTACGTTGAACTATCTAGTGGACTAAATGATCACTCTATCAAATAAGAATCTTAGCTGAGATGTGCCATGTGAGACGCGATATAAAATTGTTGCACACTAAGTGTATAAAATAGTAGACATTGAATCTATGCACATATTTCCTCGAAAATATCCTCAGAATGAACCATCTGCTTCTAATTGATTTCAAATGAATACTTCCATCGTTGGAAGGTTATCAGTTAGATTTTCCATTAAAAAATATAATTATATTGTCACAGATCCAATATTTAGATGATAATTTTTTTTCGGAATAATGTATGTTTTTATAAGTTAGAAGGAACAGGAAGTTAAGATCACATATATATATATATATATATATATATATATATATATATATATATATATATATTATAAGATCGGAAGAAC